>PVKA01045856.1:0-15273 GCA_004027165.1 Ctenomys sociabilis | reverse complement strand
CAAAAGAGATAAAGTTACTGAAAAGATGAAACTGCAAAATTATAGCATTGTTTTAATATACAAAGTTACTGAAAAAATGGAATTGTAAAATTATAGTATTGTTCTAATATATATATATACATATATATATATATGTATACATATATATTTATTTGTTGATATTGGTTCATTTTTTATAACACAAAACTCTGAAATTTGATAATAGGAAGCAGAGACTTACAGGCCAATAAGCCACCTAGTTTTTAATGATCAAGAACTCCCTAAACCTTCCCAAGCTATTAGGGGGTCAGCATTGTGTTATTTTTGTTTTTCACATAAAATTTATCTTCATGATCTTTTATTTGGAACTGGGGATTGAACTCAGGCCCTTGAGCTTGCCAGGGAAGTGCTTATTCCACTGAGCCATCTTCCCAGCCCCATATCTTTATGATCAATACGGTCTCAACTCAAGTTTTCAAGTCCTTACATATATTAGGCAGCTACTTTGTCTACTTTGAACATTACCTGTTTATCCAAATACATTTTTGTGTTTCATAACCTCTAATTAGTACTAAGATGGTCACTTGTTTCTCTTGTTGTTTTCAGCTTTCAGGTAGAGCACTTGCATAAATGTATCAGATAAAAATTAATGTGTGTATAACATGAATACACAAAAATAATTACATAATGAATATAAAAAGGTATACAAGTAGTTTATTAAATAATAAATTATGTTAATGTTTCATGTCATGGCTTAATTCTAGTCGTGGCAGCCCTGACTGCATAACTCAGAGATGGCTCAGCAGCTACACTTTGAAACCCATTATTATGATTTGCAGGCCAGTCTCATGAGCTGCTGAAATCCTGAGAAGATCACTGTAGCAAAGATGCTAAGGATGTAGCACTGTTCCTGAGCCATACTTCACATTGGGCCTGTCAGAGGTTACTGAGCCTGCACACCTGTGCAGTGGTTCCTTCCCCCCGTTCTCACTTCCTCTCACTCTGCATCAGACTTGCATTTGTTTCTAGGCTTGACAGCCCTATTTGCACTCTCACAGACACTGTTTCAAAAACAACTCTGTACATGTCTACCTATACATTGGTATCAGTCTCTCAAGGGAACTTAACTAAAATGTATAGTAGTTTCTACAAAATCATTGATTTTGAGAGTTAGGGTTGAAACAGAATCAGAAGTGAGTCTAATAAAATCCAAAAGAAAAGATTCAGGAAATGATTTAGAAGAAAATGTTAATGTGCTCCAAAATATTTAGTTGTTAATGCAAGAAAACATGCAGACTGGAAGGTTTTATAATAACCTCGAGCCATACCTTAAAGGTTACCTTATGATTATTTGACACAAAGTGTTGTAAATGGTTTATGTATCTGATCTTTTAAAAACTGAAATAAAGACTTAGTTATATGTAAAGAATATAAATCCTTTTAGCATCTAATGAGAAGACATTTTACAAGTTTGCTCTAAAATATAGATATCCCCGTGTTTATATGATTATTTTAATGTGTTCCTTTTGTCAGAGAGATATGAGCACATACTATTTGTAAACTGATTTTATTTTTCTTTGAATATATTACAATGATGAACCCACTGCCCTTAAAATGTATCAGTTCATTATAAAAAGAATGCAATATATATTGCAGTACATTTAACCACTGAACCAGTATTCTGCTGTGCTATTTTTAAATGTTTAGAATATTATTGTAATAAAATCTTCCTACATGCAAATAATTACTCCTAGGGAACAAATTTCTAACTTTAGAGTTACCAAATATCAATACCTATGCTAATATAGAAAAATTATGTATTGAAAGATGGCCCCTGAAGAGCCCAAAATACCTGAGTCTTCATTTCACAAATGGCAATCAATTGAATCTTTAAAACATTTAATTTAAAATGCTATTTTTATTAAATGTATTTTATTTCAAGGGCCCCAAGGGGGCTGGAGAGATGGATTAGGGGGCTAGGGAGATGGCTCAGTGGAAGGGCCTGAGTTCAATCCCCAGTTCTGCAAAAAAAAAGCCCCCTTCCCAGAATATTTCTTGATATTTATTTTTTTGAGGAAATACTCTCATATTGAATGTTCCTGTTTGATTTTTTTTTTTTTACTGTTATTTATTTTTTTGGCAGAACTGGGGATTGAACTCAGAACCTTGCACTTGTCATGGGAGTGTTTATTCCACTGAGCCATCTCCTTGGACCTTCCTTTTTGATTTTAAATAAGTCCAGTGACAATATTAATGGCTATGGCCAAATAATCTGTTCTATAATGTTTCTGAATGAGTTGCCTTTTCAATGATGTGTTGCTGAATTATAACTGGGAATAGTTTATAATGATCATTATCCATTCATTTGTTTTATCTTTTACTTAATGGTTATTTACTTAGGTTTTAGTACTAATGATATATTATCTCTATAAACATAAACATTTAAAAATTATTTGTTTTGATAAAACTCAAGAAATATTCTTTAATTACATAGTTAATTAATTAATTTTTATTTATGAGGCTGGGTATTTCTAAGTAGCCCAGGCCAGCCTGAAATTAATGGTGATATGGAGACCTTCCTGCCTCAGCCTCCTGAGTGCTGAGTTTACAAACGTTTTCCACTATGTCAGTTTCATTGACGGAATTTTCCATTTAGAATTTACTTGAAATATTATGTTGGTCTTTCTATGACACCATCCTTCCTAAACTTTTGCTCAGGAGTGTCATCCATATAAACTAATGAAAGCCTGGATGATTCTAGAAGACAAAAGTGTTCATATAAAATGATTACAATCCTGGCACATAATACACAAAAAATAAAGAAAATATAAGAGCATAAAGAAAAACAAGGAGTACTTAACTTTAAAGTCTTTTGTAAAAATGTGAAGGAAACAGACAAGAGAGAACAAGTTTATTGTGTAGAAGGAGGCCTTTCATTCCCACTAACACGATCACTGATGTAAGATGGCTCCAGAAATGTTTTCAGTGAAGCTTTAACAAGGAACCTACCCAGCGACACTTGTTTTTACCTTCTTTTGGGAATTTTATATATATATGTGATATCAGGTTATTGCTAAATGTATTTGTTGTATATACCACAAGATTTCCTCCATAATTTTTTTTTTTTTGGAACCGGGGATTGAACTCAGCCCCTTCAGCTTACCACACAAGCGATTATTCCCCTGAGCTATCTCTGCAGCCCCTCCATTACCTCTTGATTCTGAGACTTGATCATTCATGATTCCTTGGCAAGAGAAAAGAGCACTGTGAGCTCAGTTCTGATCCTGTGATGTTCACTGTTGAAGTGAAGGACACACCTAATTAGCAACTTAAAACTTTTTTGTTCTTTTTTAGTACACACACAGAGTAAGTCACTCCCTATCCAAGATTTTACTGTGCATGCTGTGTAATACCTGCTATTATTCTAAAAAGAAAAGAACTATTCTATTTCTCTGATTTTGTGGTAGTTTGGAACTGGAGTATTCCCCCTTGTTTCAACTACTATATCCCTGGTTCTCAGTGTATGATGCTAAGGAGAAGTTAGAAATTTCAGGTTTGGCTTTGCTGGAGGCAGTATTTCACTGGGGATGTATGTTTAAAGGTAATGTGAGAAACCTGTCTGTCTGTCTGTCTATTTATGCCTCTTTGTCTTTGTCTCTCTCTGTGTCTGTCTCTCTCTCCATCTCTCCCTCTTTCTCTCTCTCCCTCTCTCTTCCTCCCTCCCTCTCCTTTTCAGCTTCCATAATGTAATGCTTTTACTCTATCATGTATTTCCCCACAGGAATGTTCAGGCTTGCCTCAGGCCCACAGTTGGACCAAACACCCATGCACCAAATATTAGAAACTATCAATACTAATCAATAATGTGTTTTTCTTTAAATTAATTTTTCTCAGAGATTTTGTTTGATGATGAAAACTAACACAAATCTAATTTTGTAATGAAAAATAAAGGTAGAAATATAATATGAATATAACTATGTCATCCATTCTAAGATGAATACTAAAATTTGGTGAAATGCAAATTCTTTGAGGAAAATTTTAAAAAGGCACAACTGGGCTTATTAGTCAGAAATGGTCACATTAATGTGAATAAAAAGAGAAGAGATAACTAGGAAAAACAGACATATACATGTGATTTAACAGTGTGACTGAAATTATTAGAGGATATTTTATAATGAAAACATTTCTATCCCTAGTGACTTTAACAAAACTAGGAATCCAAATAGTATATAAAATTATTATTAATTAAAAATTGCTGCACAAGTCCAGTAGGATTACTCAGATTTATTTTTTATAACCTAATACTTTTCTTCATTTTATTAATTTATCCTAAATGAAAAGTAAAGATAGGAAAGAGATGTAAGTGAGCTATGTGGAGCTAGCCATCTCCCTGGCCCCCCTTGTAGCTTTTTTATGGATTTTGCATTTTGAATTTTTCAATATTAGTCCACTGTAAAATACAAATGATTTCTTTTACAGGAACACTCCCCAGCTTTACATTTTCTACTATCGCAACTTCTCTATTTGGAGCTAGATGGCTGCTGTTTTCTTCTAAATTATAGAAATAATGGCAGTAATAATATTTGGCATCTAGACGGCTTCTCCTCCTCAAAGCTTAAAGCACGCAATAGATTAAATTAAGTTTCCTATTTCTAACCTATTCGACCAGCCTAAAAAGTGGTAAAAATAAAGGAGCTCTTCTGAATATTCCTCTGATACATTCAAATCATTACCACTGTGTTTCCTTCACTATTTACCAAGGTCTACTTTCTTATAGTGTGATATATTATGTTCTTACATCATATGTATATATTATAAAATATATATAACACATATATGTTCTTTCATTGCCTCCTTATCTCTAAAAACTGGTATTTACCTCATGTGTCGGTGCTGAGCTAACACTGTGTGTGTGTGTCGAGGTAAGAGATGTTGGTAAGATTCAGTGTTGACCAAAAGACCACCATTGTTCATATGTAGTTCATTTCTTTCCCATTATTAAGGGGGAAAACATTTAATAGAGAATGGAGCTCTTATTAATCAAAACAGTATTTTCAGTCTGAAAGCTCTTTGGGAGAAGTTATCAATAAAGAGTTTTATTGAAACATAAAATTGTGCCAGGCCATTAATATAAAATAAATACAGATAGCACTTACAGATTGCAATTGGAAGTGCATGGATGTCGTTATGAGAAAACAGATTGAAAAATGCTGAATCTCAATAATCCAATACTTCACAGGCTGTAATTTACAACAGCGACTCCACTTCCAAGAAATTTCTGGAGTAAATTATAGACGGAGGAAAAATTTTTCATTAAACATTGTTGAACTGTTATTTCTAGTTGCCTGACCTTAGCTTATTACCTTAGAAAATTTCTATCTTAGCTTTTATTTCAGAAATATTTGCAGAGGCTTTTCTATCTTGTCTACTGTCTCAACAGAAGCTGTGTTTTTGCTCCAGCAGCAAACTGCAGGAGATCAGGTAATTTACATGAAATGGAAAGTTACTGAGCAGTGACTCTGGAGACCTAAAGGTGAAGGTCAAGGCACAAGTGTGCACTTCACCTCTGAAGGCTTTCTTGTTGTGCAGCACAGGTTGGAAGGCATACACAGTTAGACGGAGAGAGATCCATTTATATTTTTAATGCCACTTCCTCAAAACTCCATTAATCCATTAGTGATCTTTTCTCTCCCTAATCAACTCCCTAATAAACTACCACCCAAAATGATCAACTGAAAAATTTGGGATTTATGTTTTTATGTTTCCAACACACGAATTTGGGAGAATCCTTGTAATCATATCAATATTCAATCATGAATACATGGTATGTTTTAATTCATTGTTACTCTGTCCATTATATTGCTTGATTCAAATTATTTTTGGCATTGTGTCCTCGACAGTTATTCCCACGTTCTCTTTTCACTTCACAAATGGAAGATTTGGGGGTTGTAAATTATCAAAGCTCAGTTCAATGTGCTTACATAGGAAAATGCTTTCACATATCCCAAAGAACTTGAGGAAGAAATTTTAATTCACTTTAGAATCTAGAGCCAAGATTTCAAATACCATCATGAAAGCATCCTTTAAAATTCTAAAGTCTGTACATTGTGTTTTGTGCTTCACACTGGCTGATGGTGGTGGAGTACCTTCTGCTTCAGGAAACTGAAGAGGAACTGAGTGCGTTTTCTACTGTGGACGTGGAGGTGGCTTTCTTTCACTTGATCATTTCTCTCTGTGCCTCTGTCTCCACCTCTCTCTCTCTCTCTCTCTCTCTCTCTCTCTCTCTCTCTCTCTCTCTCTCTCTCTCTCTCTTTCTCTCTCTGTCTCTTGAGTTTTCTTACCAGGCTCCAAACATCCTCAGGAACAAAAAAAGGATTGACCCAGAATATAACAGCTTCGCACGCTGTGACATTTTTGTATTAAATTTACATTTCAACACTTTCCTTAGACTTCTCAATTCTTTTTTAAATTATATTCATTCATTGAAAATCTCTTTCTAATAATAAATATCAAGTGCTTTATTGTTCCAATAACTTTCATGAGTTTGAACTTTCAGATCCTCTGAAGGAATCACACTTTACTTTTCTAATTAATCTCCCGTTCTTGCACACATTTTGCTACTCAAACTTGTAGCCACGTGAACAATTTAAAATCCCAGTTGCACTCCACATCAACTTTGCTGAAGCTGCACTTTTAGGATGAGTCTTTGGGATATTTTTGTTTTGATTTAAGGGAGAAAATTAACAGGTTCACTCATGAACAATTTTGCACACCAAACTAAATATCTAATTATGCTTTCCTGCTGCAATGGCGTAGCATTCCAGCCGTATGCATGGGAATAGCTCTTGATGGTCTGCAACTCCTAGCAGTGACATAGTGGAGGTCTCTTTTTGTTTCTATTGAAGAATGCATTTATAAAGTTTAGTAAAAAAGTAGCAATTTATATCATGACACAATCACAAAGTCAGTCGTGCTTATACCTGGTTTTGTTAGGAATATAATGCCTGTGTCATAGAGGAGTTAACTGGTGCACAGATTTCTCTAAACTATGACATAAAATGTTTTCACTAACACAGAAATATAAAAATATGTTCAGAATATGGCTTTTAGAATTCCTAAAATAAGACTTAGAAAAGACTTGCAAGGTTACTTGTTTGGGAAGATGATACATCAAAACTGACATACAGTATTCTTCCTAATGAGGGCATGTACCTAGTACGACTTTTTTATTGTGTCTGTGTGTATGTGTGTTTCTGTGTGTGTGAGTCTGTGTGTGTATTATGTGTTTATATATGAAAGATTGTTGGGGCCGGTGAAGTAGCTGAGCTGACCAAGCACCTACTTAGGGAAGCACAGGACAAGGGTCCCATCCCCGGCACCATGTGCCATGCCAGCCCTGCCCTTGGGCATGCTGAGTGGGCCACTGAGGCATAGTGCACACAGCTATGGTCCCAGTTTGAATGCAGGAGGATCACTATGAATCTGAATTGTGTAGTGAGAACCTGTACCAAATCAATAATTAAAGAAAGAAAGTGAACTTTGTAACTTCTTTTTTTTTTCTTTCTTTCTTTTTTTGAAGAAACAGGGATTGAATCTAGGCCTTTGTGCTTACCAGAGAAGCACTTATTTCTATTGAGCCCTACCTTGCAGCTTCTTTATGGATTTTGCATTTTGAATTTTTCAATATTAGTCCATTGTAAAATACAAATGATTTCTTTTACAGGAACACTTTCCGACTTTACATTTTCTACTATCACAACTTTGAAGGTGCATAAAATATCCTGGATGCAAAATTCCTAGCAGTAAAATAAGGTAGCAACAAATTTTTATCTTATGATTATGAATTCTGCATGTGGAACTTGATACATTTTTTAATGTTCAAATTAAGACACACTAATTACACAGTAACAGTTAAATAAATGGCATATAATTTAGAGTTATGGTAAAGACTGATGCTCAGATTTTGATGCTTCTAATCATGGGATAACATTGCTCAGTGTTGGAAAATATTAACCTTGATGAACAAACTGATGATTATCCAAGAACAAAAATCTGCTAATGGAAATGTTGAGTTCACATAATTTAAAATACATTTTTCCAATAACATCTCTCTTGTTTTTGTAATTTAGGGAAGGGTCTACATGGTATTTAGGGTCTCATTACTAGATCAGACTCATAGTGAGCTGTTTACAGCCTCCCAACTGCTGAGATTAGAGGTATGAGCCACCATGCCCAGGCTCAATTACCATATCAATGTGCTTTGGGGGCTGGGCTCTGCAGCCCTGGGGATCAAACTGCTAGCCCCTGTGCCCCTTTGCAGGCTCATTAACATCTTTGAACATTGTTTTTATTTTTTATTTTTATTTTTTTTACAGATTTTCAAAACAGGGATATCTATCTATCTATCTATCTATCTATCTATCTATCTATCTATCTATGTACAAATATTAATGAGACAGTTTTAAGATACCTTAACAGGACGGATTTGGTAAATTAATACATTGCAAACTGTTTTCATAATGTTTTGGCATTGTACAAGGTGCATACATGATATTATACTTACAGACATTATTATAGCATATGTCTCTTATCAGTAAATTAAGAGAGTGTAGCTGTTTACATATCTTATTTTTTATACCTGAATTATATCAAAGATTCAATAATTAATATTTTCTACCTTGCAATTTTCCTAGTGGTTGTCCATAGTACTAGAAGCCAACATAATATCCTGTCCAACCACCATTAGTGCAAATCTTACCCTTTAAATTCTTCATTTTTTGTTAATTTCTTTAGTGTCTCATAATACTGGCAGTTTCCAATTTAGAAGAACATGTTTAAAGAACTCCAATGTGTTAACTCACAGGAAATGTTTCAAAATATAGGTAATTAACATTTGTTTTATTCCAAATTGTTTTAAAATGCCACATGTTTCAATGTATTTCAATGTTTAACATTCCACAATAAAAGAACAAATATGATGCAAAGAGAAAATTTAAATGGAAAATTTTTTAAATTACCATAATTTTGTTTCTTTATAATAATGGTAATGCATTATAGGAGAATTTAAAAAGTAGATAGAATTTTAAGATTTAAAAGCCAATTTCTAAGACTAACCTAGGAGTATGTATGCACTTCCAAAATAAATAATTATTTACATTATATAAAGCAGCAAAAGAATCGCAAAATATTGTAGATTCTTTAAAATCCATCAAGTTCAGTGTGACATGAATTTTAAGGATTAAGATAACTTAATACATAATTTTCCTGTCCTTCGCATACATTTACTATCTTTAGGTCAGGTTATTCTTTGACTAATAAATACATTAGAGATGAAAAAAGAGAAAAAGGGAGAGGTTGACAAAGATTTTGGAATAACTAACTAGTGAATACCTAATAGAGAAAAGAAATAAAATAATCAAAAGGAACATGCACACATGTAAATGTGGAACATTGCTTGAACTGAAAAAAATACCACTTTCAATGTAGGAACAAAGGAAAAGTATAAAAGAATAATTGTAAACTTCCTTTGAGTCCAAATAAAAAAAAAGCAAAGAAAGACAGTGAAGAATTTCAAATAAATATAAACAATGTATCTTCTAGAACTACTGAAGCTCTCTGTGATCACATGAAGAAACAGGAAAACCCAAATATTTCCCAAAGTAGGGTGCTATGGTGGCACCTACAAATGAGAACAGAGATTTACACAAGTTGGTGCTCATGCATGATTAAGCATATAATTATTCCTTCTTGATTGAATTTACTAAAATTTCTTTGGGCTATCCAAGGAGTATGTATGCACTTTCAAAATAAATAATTATTTACATTATGAAATGTATTACAAATGAATCACAAAATATTATCAGTCTTAACAAAATGTGAGGATAAAATGATATTAAATATCTATGCCTCTCTTTATACTGAGCTTCAAAATCTACTGTTTAATAGGTATAGCACACTAATTGCAAAAGTATCTTTGAAAAGATATACTGGACATACCCAGTTTTGATAGTTTTACCATTAAAAAGTCTGATAAAGCCAAGTTTTAAAAATGTATATTAAAACCTTGCAAAAACTGAACTGTCAGTTGGAAAACAGATTTATTGAGGTATAATTGTTGTACAGAAAACTCCAAGCATTTAATGTATACTACTTTATGAGTTCAAGAAAAAATATATTCACATGAAACTTTCTTTGCAATTTTTGCATAAATGTAGTGATTACTGCCTAGAGAATTACTGCCTTGTCCATTACTTATTTATTTTTTTCAATATTATTTGTCTGGGTACTTAATACAAATGCTAAATATAAAATAAAATCTCTTAAACTTTTAAGAGAATTAATATAGTTTTTCTCATTAGTCACAAGAATGACTATTACTTACTCATCTTGTGAGTGAAACCTTGTCCTTCCCAACACCTGGAAAACACTGGCTTACTCTCTACTTCTAGCTATGAATTTGTCTGTTTTAAATCTCTTTTACGTAGGAGACTATTGTTCCTGAAATCAGGCTTCTCTTTTCTATTACAGTGGAACAATGTCTGCATATACATGTGTGCCACATTTTCATTATTCTTTCACAAGTGTGCATTTAACTTGATTCTGTATCTTGACAATTATGAATAAAGTTGTAGGAAGTACAGATAATTGTTCAATATTCTATGAAATTAGTTGCATTTTTAATTTGAATAGTATAGTACTCTAAAAACAATTCAATTAATAAACTCCTGTCCTTTTTTTTTTTTTTTTTTTTTTTTTTGTGTGTGTGTGTGGAACTGGAGATTGAACTCAGGCCCTTGCTCTTGCCAGGCAAGCACTTATTCTTCTGAGCTATCTTCCCGGCCCCTAAACTCTTGTCTTAACCAAATTCAATAAAACCTCAAGAACCCCAGTACTAATTATGATAATGAGACTTGTTTATGTAGAATACATTTCCTGTCAATTTTGTCCAAAGTAAGTTCACATGGTATAGAGACATTTTACTTGTATAGAAACCATTAAGGGAACAGTTTCACTAAACAAAGAAGTAAGAGAATTCATTCAATATCAGGATGAGTATTAATCATTTTATGCTAGTGTAAGATAATCATAATATAGTACACTGATAGTATCCAGATAACAGATGAGAAACAATAGACTTTTTTTTTTTTTTTTTTTTTTTTTTTTTTTTTTTTTTTTTTTGTCTTTTTGAGACAGGGTCTCACTATGCAGTTCAGGCTGGCCTTAAGTTCACTTTGTAGCTCAGGCTGGTCTTGAACTCACAACAATCCTCCTGCCTCAGCCTACCGAGTGCTGGGATTACAGGCATGCGCCACCACGCCCGGCAATAGACTTAATGATTACCTCTAAATTTTATGAATGAACAGTCATACCTCAATCCAATATATAGCTTCTCATCTTAAAGCATCAGACCAACTTGTCCCAAATCAATCAATAATAGTATTTGATAAGCCCTATCCCATATATTAAACTTGATTTCAGAAAACAATTTGGTAAAGAACTTTCTAATATTTTAAATTTTAAAAATTTTCTTCTGCACCACACTATACTTTTTCTTTTTTGTACCATTTTTAAGCTCTCATTATGGAATCTATGATATGTGTATTTATTATTCTGTTTTATATTATGCCTTCAATTAAAATAACCTAACATAAATTATTACATATCCCCGGCTCATGTAATTACATATATGTTTAATTTAAAAAATGATTAGACATCACTAGAATAACATGCAAATGTTAGTGTTTATGTACAGTTGTGTATGTTTGTTGAGGCAAAGTCGCACAGATTTCACCAGATTTCTACTTGAGCTCCGTGGAATTTAAAAACGCGTTTCAATAGTACTTCTGTCCTTAGAGTTCCAAATTATAATTCTTGCACTTTAATATATACACCTAGGTAACCATTGAAGAGTTTTGTTCTTAGTATTCCAACACTGAATGTATTATCTACATTCAAAAACATATTCCTTACATCTTACCTCTTTACATATGTCAAATGTGTCCCTTGCACTCTACTCCATTTTTGTAAGTTTTAGTATTGAACCTAGAATTCACTTGAAATCTCATTCCATGCAACTTTCACATTAATTATTGTTTCTGTTTCTATTCATTCTGACAGCATCACTTTGCTAAAGAAGGCTTAGATGCACTGTAGCTAAATAAAAGAATACTCAACCAAATCATTTCTTTCTCTTTTTCCATGCTATTCACTGATTATTCCAATTCAGAGATCAAAAACAAAACTAAATAAAACAAATGAAACAGCTGTTGTCATCTTCATGTCTGTAAGAAAAGATATGAAAGGCTGTAGACTTTCTTGTGCTTTTTTTTTTTCCCCCACAGACCCTCTATGGTCAATTTCTCAGTACTTCTGGGAATTCTTCAAGGAATCAAGCCTTTCCCACTGTTTTCCAGATTAGGGCCCTTATGTTTATACTCCTAGAAAATAGCTGTTTATCTTTTAAAACTCTGTTGAATTATTATGTCTTAATGAAAATTTTCCTCACTCAACGATGGTTGTCTGTTCTCTCTTCTTGGCCAGTTAGCATACTCTTATTTTTTGATTTCACTTATTTTTTTTCCTTTTATAGACCTTAATAAGCTGCTTTATATTTTTATGAAATTTCACATTCAGTTTTTCTATATTTGTACTAATGAGCTCCTTTAGGTTACTGTTTCACATGTGGCCTATAGGAGCTGCACTGTCTAATTACACTATTATGGTCATATCATTAGTAGAATTAAACCTGTGGAGAGAAGAGGAGGAACATAAAAACTCCTCAGAAAGCATCACTTGCTCTTATCTTGAACATAACATTTTTAATGATAATTATTCTACCCACATCTTTATCTAAATGTAGTCTATGTTGAAAACTACCTAACTCCATGGGAAAAAACAGAAACACTTTGCATCATTTCTTCAGAACTAAAGATAATTAAAAAATATGCATACAATTGTGAATAATTATTAATCTTAATCATAATCTCAAACTGACAACGCAGCTACCAAGACATTACAAATATTGAGTGAGCACAGGTAATTTATTTTGATAATTTTTCTACCATTTCATGGTAGAAAATACAAATCATGCCCTATAATACCAGCATTTCCATGAAAACATTTTAAGTTATGTTCACAATGTCCTGTAAAATCTTTAATACATAAATCAGCCCACAGTAAAGAAAAGGATCTTTTATAATATTAGAGTAGAAAATAACCCAGACAGATAGCTCAGCAGACTGAAGCACCTGCTTAGGCAGGCACAAGGACCACCGTTGATCCCCACTGAGCATGCTAGTCCTGCCCTGGGACATACTGAGATTGAGATTGAGACTGGGCAAGGTGGCACACACCTATAACCCCAGAACTTGGGAGGCCCTAACCAGGAGAATCACTATGCTTCTGATCTATTAGCATGACCCTGAACACCCTTGTAGACTCTTCCCTAAAATACAGAAAAAAAAAGAAAATTCCCAAACTCAATATATCATACCAGAATATATAAGATGCAAGTGACTTATTTTCATAAATCATAGGGATAGTATGTATTAGCAGCAGCATGTGGTAAAATATTTGTTTATTTTTATATTTACAATTAATTGGAATAAAATATGGAATATTAAATACTTTTGAAAAATATATATCTTGAAAAATACTGCAAGTGTAAAACTGTAAATATAAGCAAGGTCTTCATTAAAATTGAAAATAAGGGGCTTGGGAAATGGCTCATTGGAATGAACGATTTTCCAGCAAGTGCAAGGGCCTAAGTTCAATCCCAAGTTCTAAAAAAAAAAAAAAAAATGAAAATTGAAAATAGAAGATAACGCAAAGGAATAAACTTCTAGAAACAACATTAAATCTCTATGAGCAGCCACACATTCATTTCTAATATGGTCAAATACCTTAAATTTTACTTTGTATTTTAAGGGTTTTAGATTGAATGCTTAAACAATCAAGACATGAAGGAATATTTTAAAAAGTAGAATCCAATTTTAGAAAGCCACATCAAGAAATATTTATTAATGAAATAAAGTTAGGTGTGATAGCTTATGATACAGGATTTTACTTGGAAATAATTTGAAAGATAAAAGGCATTCAAATGCAAAGCACAATGAGGAATGACCCACAGGACAGAAAGCACAGTGAAAATTGTAGCAATAACATATTATATGAACAAAAAATAAAATGATGTCAGAAAATGGACAGTCAAATGACTGGAGATTTTCTGGATTTCTGTCAGCAAAAATAAACCAATCTAAGTGATTGAATTAATATAAATTGTTTCAACAAATCCATATCAATGACATTTACTACAATGTGAAACATGTTATTTTTTTTGAATACTTAAGGGACGTCTTTTACTTCATTAGAAGTTAGGGTACAAAGAAATTTAATAAATTGGGCAAATTAAACATTTTAAACAGTGTTTTCAAACAACAAAATGAATAAGCAAACATATTTAACAAAAATTCACAAAGTTACCATAAACTTTTATTTTTAAGAAATTTCGTTAAATTCACTTTGTGGTAGCCAAAATTTGGTCCTATAGTTTAAATTATTGCCACTTTTGAAATATTTTATCATTTGTGAACTTTATTTCTGAATAAAAGAAAACTGTTATGATTTTTGCAAATGATCCTATGCTAAACATGAAGACAAAGATGTGCATTCCTGCAGAAAAATAAAAGCATCTGGTCATCACTGCCACTGCAGTCCAGTTGAGCAGCTCAGAGAGCAGCAACTCTCATCACCATCCCATTCTTTAATCTAGGTGAACTGCATCAGAGGACACAGAGAATGACCCTGCATCTCTGCTCTCACCATTGAAGATGAACCAAATCAAAGAGGCTGGACACCAGAGGGAATGCCAGCAGCACAGAAGGGTCCTGACCCAGGCGCACAGGATGGAAAGGCAGGACCTGCATGGAAAGTCTGAAGCAACAATAAAATATGATTTAACATGATAAATCAAGTGAACCAACATGGTGCTTGGGGGCAAACACACATGGACTAGCAGCAAGGGAGTAGAATAACCTCTGTTCTCTCTTTTAGTTTTCTCTTTCTTTTTTCCTGCTATTATTTTTCTTATTCATTTTTCTCTTCACAAAATCTCCATGGTAAACTCCAGCCACAGAAAACTAATCCCATTATCCAAATCCAGAGACCAAGTTCAGATAAACCCTTGCTTAACATTTCTTCTGCCCTCTGTCATTTCTCCAAGTTTTGGTGATTATTCCTTTTCCTTCAGTTTTGTTTTACTCTTTTTTTTTTTTTTTTTTTTTTTTTTTTTTTTTT
>PVKA01045855.1:0-15280 GCA_004027165.1 Ctenomys sociabilis | reverse complement strand
TAATGCAATGTAGTGTCAATTAGATGTACATTCCTGAGGTCTTTTATCTGTTGTAGCTTTGTCTTTTTCTTTCTTTTCATTACATCAGGTATATTGCCCTGTAAATTGTGGTAGTGGTACCAGGAATAAAAAATTAAGGAATTTTTAACTTTTCAATATTTGTGTAGTTCAGTTTTTCTACACTTTAGTACAGAAACTTTAACAAAACGCAGTTTTGAAGGTGTTTCCTTGTGAGTTAACAAGTAAAGAAGATCATTGTTAATTACTATTTTGTATGAATTTTGCTAAGTTAACTGTAAAGAAACACCTACTGACTTGCAGATGAAGGGGAAAAAATCTATTCTCCCCATTTCAAACCATGACACAAATGGGCACTGACATGTGGAGAGAATAGACATTTGTATGTTTGCAATGTGTGTTTTAGATAAAATAGGATTGGGTATTTAAATTAGCATATTTGTGAATTTAATAGCATTAAGATTACTTTCAAATGAAAAAAAATTTCAAAAAAAAAAAAAACAAAATGTTACCACTTACTGACTTCCTATTCCTAGCCAATCTCTTCCAGCTGGGAGTTTCCTGCCTGCTCAAGTAACTGTTACCCCACCCCCACAACACTCAGGCTCAGCAAACTCTCAGTATATGGTAGCTCTCATTCCTAGCTCTCACAACACACACATCAGGTCTGGATTAGCACTGCTTGGCTGGGGAGATGGCTCAGTGGATTAAGCACTTCCCTGGTAAGTGCAAGGGCCTGAGTTCAGTCCCCAGTTCTGCTTTAAAAAAAAAAAAAAAGAAAAGAAAAACTTATGGATTAGTACTGTTATCATCAGGAACTGCCCAGGTCCCTTTTCTAAAACTTTAGTTGTTACAGCACTAAGACAAGACAGGATTGCTGTTGAGAAAACTGACAATAAAAAGGTTAATTTGCCCAGGGTTACACAGCTCCAGTCTGACTGGACCTTACTTTTTTTTTTTTTTTTGTCTTTTTGAGACAGGGTCTCACTATGCAATTCAGGCTGGCCTTAAGCTCACTGTAGCTCAGGCTGGTCTCGAACTCACAACAATCCTCCTGCCTCCGCCTCCCGAGTTCTGGGATTACAGGCATGTGCCACCACGCCCGGCCTGGACCTTACTTTTTATTCACGAGGGGTTTGAGACAGCTCTATGTGATGCAGGTTGGTCTTGAATTCACTTTATAGCCTTGTTTGGCCTCGAACCGGTTGAAATCATCTTGCCTCAACATCCCAAGTGCCGGGGATTAGAGGCTTATACCACCAAGCCCAGATTTATATATATATTTTTTGGTGAAACTGGGGATTGAACTCTGGCCCTTGCGCTTGCCAGGGAAGTGCTTACTGCATTGAGCTATCTCCCCAGCCCCTTGATTTAGATTTTTAAGGGCTTGTTATGGTCTGTGTTTAGTTGTTCCCTAACAGCTCATGCAGTCATGGGGACTTCTAGAGTTTGAGATTAACTCATGATCCACTGGGGTTATGGGTTTTGTACTGCTGGGATTATGGGTGAGTGCTACACCAGCCTTGGGGCTGATAGCCTGAATGCACCATAAAAGAGACAGAGAGACAAACTCCCTGTCTCTGCTGCTGCTGCTGTTGCAGCTCCTGCCTTGGCTTCTCTTGCTCTCTGCTACTGCCTTGAACTAAGGCCCTCTGCCCTGTGTTACTCTGCCTTGGCGTCAGCCATGTATGGACTGAAACCTTCAGTAACTGTGAACTTAGTGAATCTTTCCTTCCTTCTTTTTTGGGTGTTGGGTATTTATCCCAGCAAGGAGAGAAGAGTAACTGAAACACATTCTCAAACTTGTCTTTTTGAGATAGGCTTTCACTATGCAGTCCAAGCTGGCCTTGAACTCCCCACAATCCTCCTGCCTTAACCTTCAAGTGTTGGGATTACAGGTGTGTGTCATCACACCTGGGTCAAGCCTATTTTGACATAGCAAACATCCCACCCACACTCTTTTAAAACAAAACAAAAAACCAAGCAAGGTATAGGGGTACACATCTCTACTCTCAGGACTTCGGAGGCTAAGGCAGGCAGACTGCCAAGTTTGAGGCCAGCCTAAAGTACATAGTGAGTTCAAGGCCAGCTTGCAGACTGATACTATCTAAAAAAACAAAAATGACAGGGAGGTTGTTCAGGGAGGTGAAGTATGATGTCAGCTGCCATAAGACAAGAAGCTTTAGAGTTGAAAGAGAAATCAGGACTATGACCCCCAACTGACCCCTCATTCTATGTTGTTTCACCCTGCCATTCTAGCTTCCTAAACCCTAAGTAAATAAAGATGCCATGAGTTCTTAACAACTGTGACAAGTGAGTCTGCTCTGCCCAGACAGGCATAGCAGTCACACAATACTCACACGTCCTTCTCCTTCTCAGAACTCACATACTCCAGGATCACGATCTGCCGGGGGTAGTGATTACAGAGGTCCCCATTCACATTGGGAATCACACTGAAACAGTAGTCCCGGCCAAACAGCTCCAGACATCTCTTTTCAATGCACGCAACCTGCACAGGGGAGGAGATGAGAGCCAAGTTAAGACTCGAGGGCTCCAAAGGTAAGAATTAAGTAGTTTGTGACTTGGAGAGGTTACATGCCTATGTGATTATTCTCAGCTGGGAAGAGACATGCTTGTGGATACCAGCATCTCCAGGAGAATGAATGCATGTGAGGGGTCCTGAGCCCCTCAATACAGCATATGAAAGAAACCCTGTAGTCAGTATTTAAGACTATCACAGCTTTCAACGAGCCTGTGACTCATAATACATAAGAACTCTTTGCTATGTTACTGTACCCAGCACTAATCTACTGTAAGCCCCTGGAGGCAGTTTCTTCCCTCTGCTTCAGCTCAAAACTAGTACTAACTAATCATCTAATCTAATCATCTGACTAATCATTTAATCAAACTAATCTTATCATGATCTGTACCCAGAGCTACTTCCTTACACACTTCTTATGAAAGAGTAGGCAGACCACCTCCCAGTGGACTGTTTCATTCACATTCAAAGGAAAAGCCTCCTAGAAAACAGGATGAGACCTGCAATACCTCAAGAAGTTTGCAAGAGATCAGGTGGCTCAAAGGCCCCAAGGGAGGCTGTAATGAAAATAAAGTGTCATTTAGGACAACTCTGACCTCCAGGTGTGGAAGATGGAAGAAGGTACAGGAAAAAAAAGATCCACCTGAAGACAACTCATGGTGGCTTAAACTACCTATCTCGAAATTTCAGAGCACATGAGCATTACTATGAAGCCAGGTGCTCGTAATTCCAGGGCCTGGGAGCCTGAGGGGATTGTGGCGAATTCAAGGCCAGTTTGGGTTCCACAGTGAGTTCAGTGAAAGCCTGAATAGGAAGAACCTGTCTTTAAAAAAAAAAAAGCCAGTTCATATGAGATGTGATTTAGCATTTCATCAATTTACTTCTTAGCAATTCTTTATAATCAAGATAACGTGTGAAACAGTCTTTTTTTTGGGGGGGGGGGAACGGGCTGTAGGTAGCGCAAGCTGGCCTCGAACCCACGCAATCCTCCTGCCTCAGTCAGCTTCCTAATGGTTATTAGGTGGTGTGTGCTACCGCATCCAGTTTGGGGCCTCCTTTTAATAAAGAAACAGAAAGGGAGTGAGTAGTTTTTCTGCTCTATAGGGAAGAGAATGGGATGGTCTTAAGTGATGCTGAGTTCTTAAGAGAAAACAGTTCATGTCTTGGTTCCATTCTACCTTACCCCTTCGTTCTGAGAAATCCTCCCTCCATATTCACTTAAGATTTGGAGGTTTCGCCCTCACGCTAACGCCTCCCTGGTATGGGGAGAATAACCTTCCCAAAGTCTCGCTGCTCTCTAACCTTTGCACCCGCAGCCTCTGACCCTCGATCTCCGAGCCCTCTGTTTCAACTCAAAAGGTCCTTTTTTTTTTTTTTTGGTTCGCTCAGACACTAGTTCCTCATTTTGTGGTTGTTCAACCACCTCTGCCGTCTGAGACCACGTCTAGAAAAGTCCCTCTGCTCTACAAGCAGGTAAGCCCCACTCCTCCCTTCCAGGCCCCCGACCTCACTCTTTTCTCTGGACGTCCCCACGCCAGGCGCCTCCGCTACTCCAGCTCAGGACTCACCCTGGAGCCGCTCGTCCCGCTGCCGTCCTTGGCCCGGTACTGAGTCCGGGAGAACTCCTCCAGCAGCTCCACGAGCCCCGGCTCCTGCGGCGGAGGGCTGCCTGAAGGGGCTGACGGCCCCGCTGAGGCGGCAGCGGCGGCTCGAGCGCCGGCCATGCCCTACTCCGCGGCCGTTCCGCGTGCCTCCGCCGGGGCCATAGCACCTGCTGCACCAACTCCGACTCTGGAACCACCCGAGGCACACTGGCCGCCGCCTTCCTCTTCACTTCCGGCCCCGCCCCATCTTGCCGGATGTTTATTGCGGCCATAGCCAATCGGAGCGCGGAGCTAGCTTATTGGCCAAGATTCCCCGCCCACCGCTGACGTAGCGAGCCGAGCGGTCTCCAGGCTGGGCTCCCGGGTGCCCGCGGCTCCACCCACGGGGTTTCCCCGGGGATGCCGGGGTGAACCACTGGGAGATGCCACGAGAGGGGACACGGCAGGAAGGAACCACCTGTCATTCCAGGGGAGGCTGAGGTAACCTTCGGCCAGTTCGCTGCCATGGTAACGGCAGTAACGCTGAAACCTCACTGCCCCTCCCTGCCGCCCTATGCAGTCATCTTCACCCCAACTTTAGTGAGCAAGAACGCAGTCAGTGAGGCCAAGTTTCTGGCATGAAATTCTGTTTGAAAAGTTATTTAGGGCTGAGGAGATAGCTCAGCATCATAAGCACCTGCCTGGCAAGTGCAAGGTCTTGAGTTCAGTTTTCAGTACTGCCCCTGACCAAGACGACTTAGTCTTTTTCTTCTTTTGGCGAGATTGGGGATTGAACTCTCCCCAGCTGGACTGAAACCTTTTAAAGTATGTAATTACCTGGTTTCGCAAAACAAATAAATAAATAGTTAAAAAAAGTAAAGTTTGTAATTATAAAAAGACTGGTCAAGGGCCAGGGAGACAGCTCAGTAGAATAAGTGCTTCCCTAGCAAGCACAAGGGTCTGAATTCAATCCCTGGTTCTGAAAAAAAAAAAAAAAAAAAAAAAAAAAAAAGACTAGTCAGAACTTTTGGTAGGTCCATTAGCAGAGATCTCTTATTAATCTCTGTCTTCTATGACCATTGGGTATATTGCCAGGCCTATGGAAAAACTGGGTACTCTCCAGTTTGCATGTGGGCCACTGGCTGGGTAATTACTGACGAATCTGCATAAGCATCTATTAAAAGTTTAACAGGCTTTTTCCTTATATTGGTAGGTAGTTAACATGGGTCCCCTCAGGCTGAAAGGGGAAGACCCACCTCAATCTGTTACTTCTTCTGACTAGCAGCTTTGGACATTTTTTGCTTGAAATGTCCCTTCTTTCTGTCTGGATCCAGGGAAGCATAACTTTTGCCCATTTCCTGACCGGCCTTCGTTCCTGTAGGCTGCTAGTATCACCATTCTCATTTTCTCGTGAACCGTGCAAACCGTGCACTTACTCATATTGAATATTTATATGTAATTGAATATTTGTAAATATGTTACAATTAGTCTAGCAACAGTAATGTCTACAGGAGGAAGCATAACTATTCCATCAAAAGGTGAGTTGGAAGCAGAGCACATTCCCTACTGTGCTGTAAAATAGATCAACTTTGGAGATAGACAGAAGAGACAATTGACTGGAAGAACTTTGCCCTGAGCTGTATGTAGGGCAAAGAAATCCCTAAGACACTAGTGTTCTTTCATCTAGTCACCAGGGCAGCCTTTCCTAGAAGGACTAGGCTATATCAAATCTTTGGAGCTCTAAGGTAAAACTTTTTACATATTGGCAAAAAAACACATTACTTTAAGGCTGACGAAAATCTCTCTTATTCTTAGTTAATGCATAAGGCACAGAGGTAAATCATCCCCAATAGCTGCTGTAGGGTGTAAACTATTGCAAGCTGTGTCAGGCTAATTTCTGAAGGAATGACTCATTAAGCTGGTCTACTGAAAAGCTCAGGAAGAATTCCAACTTTACTAGCAAAGAGAGAAAAAAGAACAATAGGCAAATGGAGATCTTTCAGTGGTCAAGAGCCAGTTTTCACCAAGGAATCTTTGGGTATGGCCATACCCCCTTAGGTGTTCTCAGTTTCTATTGGCCCACCCTGGCAAGTGCAAGGGACTGAGTTCAAGCCCCAGTTCTGGGAAAAAAAAATCCACTAATCAGTTTCTGCATGACAATTTCATCTCAAAGATTACAAGGGGTATCATTTAATTATTACTATTATTTTGTGAAACTGGAGATTGAATTCAGGCCCTTGCGCTTGCCAGGGAAGCGCTTATTCTACTGAGCCATCGCCCTGGTCCCTGTTATTATTTTTTTGAGACAGAATCTCACTATGTAGTTCAGGCAGTCCTTGAAATCATTATATAGTAGTCTTTTTTTAATGAGCAGAATATATTTATTGGGGGAAAGGAAGCTCCTCTCTGAGAGACAGACAGAAGGGGGCCTGAGCGGCTTGTCCCCCAACTATGTAGTTATCTTGAAGTCTCAGTGATCGTCTTGCCTCATCCTCCTAAATGCTGGGATTAAAAGCATGTGCCACCCACTCGGCACAGCCCCAGGCATCTCATTACTTCCGTGGTTGTCTTGTGCCTGGCCCAGCACACCTCTCAAAGCAGAGGGGAACAGGGAGGATGTGGAGAAGATGGAGAAGTAAACACAGAAGTGATATACAGGGCTGGCCAGATAGCTCTGCAGATTAAAGCAATTCAATCCCGAGTGCTTGCCAGCCCCACCCCTGAGGTGTGTTGAGATGGCAATTGAGATTGGGTGTGATGGTGCACACCTGTAATCCCAGCACTTGGAAGGCTGAAAATAGAATCCCTATGAGTCTGATCTGTATAGTGAGACCCTGTAGACCCGGTACTAAATACATACACACACACACACACACACACACACACACACACACACACACACACACACACACACACGATATATAGAAAGCTGAGGTCAGGTGGAACCTTCTTTCTGGATGGGTGGAAAAGGAACTGCTCCACAGTGTGTTTAGCAAGTTGATGTCAGATGAAACCCCTTTTCTAACTAGCCCACCTCTCACACAGCCCTGTGTTCTCCCGGCTGGAGCACCTTCTCACCTAGGGTGTTCCGTTCTTTGGAGGGGGGGGGTCTTCCTCCAGCTCCCAGCTCCACACCTGTGAACCATCTCCAGCTCAGTCCTCCAATAGTCTTCCAGCTTAATTTTTCTGGTCATGACCTTCCCCTGTCCTCTGGAGCATTCCTAAGACTTTATGGAAAGGTACATTAGGACAGAGATTAAGTAAAGGGGAAGGTCCATAGTTCTTACACTAATTGTGCCACATGGGGCCTTGGCTAATTTTGAGTCTGGCAGGAGAGGTCTAAACTGACCTTAGTAGAACTCTATTAATTTTCAATAATTTTTAGCCAGGTATGGTGAATCATCCCCCACTTAATCCTAGCACTTGGGAGGCTGAGGCAGGAGGATCATCGTAAGGTAGAGACCAGCCTGGGCTATACAAAGTGAGCTCCAAGCCAGCTTAAACTGCACAGAGATACCAATAATAATAAAGATGATGATGATGATGATGACGGTAATTGGGCCAGCCAAATAGCTTAGCAGATTAAAATGCCTGTAAACAGGCACAGGAGCCAGGGGTTCTATCCCAGGCTTGCTGTGCCTGCCTCGCCCCTGGGGGCCCACTGAGACAATTAAGATTGGGCATGGTGGTGCATGCCTGTAATCCCAACACTTGAGAGGCTGTAAACAGGTGGATCACTACAAGTGCAATCTAGTAGTGAGACCCTGAACACCCTTGTAGACCCTTCCCTAAAATATAAAATAATTAATAATAATAATAATAATAATAATAATAATAATAATAATAATGAGCCAGCCAGATAGCTTAGTGGACTAAAGCGCTTGCTTAGACAGACTGCAGCAGCCAGAGTTCGATCCCAGGTGCAGGGCTAGCCCCGCCGCGGCCCCAGATGTGCTGAGTTGGTGATTAAGACTGGGCGTGGTGGCACGTGCCTGTAATCCCAGCACTCAGGAGGCCGAAGCAGGAGGATTGTTGTGAGTTTGGGACCAGCCTACGCTACAAACTGAGCTCAAGTTCAGCCTGAACTGCACAGTGAGACCCTGTCTCAAAAAGACAAAAACAAAACAAAAAAGAGTTGAGCTCAGGTTTGGATTTTTCACTCTGCTAGTAAGTTAGAAACCCCAGATTTTCTCCAATTTAGAACTGTAGAATTCTTTAGCTAAGGGTCTGGGGAGATGGCTCAGTAGAATAAGCGCTTCCTTGGCAAGTGCAAGGGGTCTCAGTTCAATCCCCTTTCTGAAAAAAAAAAAAAAAGCTTTAGCTAAATAAACCACTTGGGGAGCGGGGAGATGGCTTAGTGGAATAAGCACTTCCCTGGAAAGTGCAAGGGCCTGAGTTCAATCCCCGGTTCTGCCCAAAACAAACAAATACATTGCATATTGTTGTCTTTGTAGTATTCATAGTACAAGACACTTTATATGCAGCAGAAAAACTGATAAATGTGCCTTTAATCACATGTAAGTTGTAGTTGCTGAATGGTAGTGTAAGTTTAACCTGTGAGCTTCGGTGACCTAGACATTTTAGAGTACATTTTGAGTAAAACTTAGACTTGCAAAGCCTTAGCCTGCTAGGGAAGACTGCTTAGGCGATTAGGTCCATAACATAAAAGTGTTAGAGACTTCTTTGCCCTGCGGCCCAAGCCCTGGGCAGGATTTCTCTCCAGGTCATTTACTTGACTCTTATCTCTAGAGGTGATCTCTTTTTGTAGGCTAAAAATGCTCCAATTTGCCCTTTTATCTATTTTCCTCACTCCTTAAAAAAAACGGAAAGCAGTGGTTCAGATCTCTTGATTATGGTTTTGCTGGCAATGCTTCCTTCTGGGAACAGGACTGTTACAGCTGGAACCAATTATAGGTTGTGCTTTTAGAAAAACATGCTGGAGTTAGCAGTATGAGTTTCTGGGAAAGACTGCTAAAGGTGGCTAGCCTGACCTGGACTATCTTCTACTCTCTGGAAAGCAGCCACCTGCTCTGGATTAGGTCATCTCGGGGGACTCTTTGAGGAAATAGAAATCAAGTAGATTCGATCCCTGGTACTCCCAAAAAAAAAAAAAAAAAAAAAAAGCAAGTAAAAATTAAGAAGGATGCCAGTTCTTTCTCTTATAATTCAGATTGGAGACTCAATGTCAAAATCTTTTACCTTTTGGAATATATATATATATATATTTTTAATTTATTATTTTTTTAAATCAGGAATTGAACTCAGGACCTTGCACTTGCCTGGAAGGCATCAGGCAATTGATCTAGACCCCTGGATACTCTGGAATATATCTGGAATATATTCTTAAACACTGAAAAACATTTGATCCTTACATGATGAAAAAAAGCCATTTGGTAGTTTCAACACCCACGCATGGCCTGCTTACCTGCTAGTGGCAAAATAGAATTCAGAGAGAAGTATTGATTCTGATGCTATTTCACAACTGGAATTGTACTGTAAGGGAGAGGAAAAATGGTCAGAATTACTTTATGTTTAGACGTTTTTTACATTAAGAAATAATCATTTAGGAAGCTGAGCATGGTGGTGCATGCCTGTAATCCCAGCACTTGGGAGGCATTCAATACTTCCATAATTTTTTATATGCCTCTTTCTGTCTATATCTTCTCTACAGCCACTTAGCATGGTTTTTATTATGGACACTATGTCTGCAGTTATCTGAGAAATGATTTCTAATTTCATTTTTTTCTAGAGACTCATTCAATTCCTTTATTGTTCCCACTTCAGAGAGGCCCAGTGGGTAGCTTTTGTTTTTTTGGGTTTTTTTTTTTTTTTTTTTTTTTTTTTTTTTTTTTTTTTTTTTTTTTTTTTTTTTTTTTGGGTCTTTTTGAGACAGGGTCTCACTATGCAGTTTAGGCTGGCCATAAACTCACTTTGTAGCTCAGACTGGTCTCGAACTCACAACAATCCTCCTGCCTCAGCCTCCCCAGTGCTGGGATTACAGGCATGCACCACCACGCCTGGCCCTGGGTTTGCTTTTGGTGAACTGTATGTCTGGGGATGAATCTTGTTAAAGTGTCTTTTCATTTTCTCTGTTTTTCTTTGTTTGTTTGTTTGTTTGTTTCTTTCTTTCTTTCTTTTTAGTTTAATTTCTGGGGTGATATATTAAATTGTCTATCATGTGTGGCTTTACTGCTACTATTTAGAATGCTTAGAAAATGACTACTTTTCCTAGTTACCTTCCAGATGTTCCTGGTCTTTTGGTATTTGAATGTGCTCCAAGATCCTATCTCTTCAATTTTAGGGCAATGCAAAGTTTGTTGCCTGTTCAGCTCAGGTCTCAGGTCCTTGTCACTGTGACACAGTAATTTCTGTGACCCTTATTCAATCTCACTCTTGGAATACCAGGAAGAACAGCTATTTAGAACAATTCTGTCACTTTTGACTATAGCGGTACCAATGACAACAGCACAAAATACAGCCTACCAAATAACAAACTTAATTTTCCACCTTTAACAGTATGAACTAGATTTGTTACTATATAACGCAATCTAAAATAAATCAGAAAATTGTATGCAGTATACAAGACTTTAATATGTCAATTTTTCCCTCAAGGGTTGAAATGTGAAATGGGTTTAGGAGAAAATAGAAAAGTGGAAGAAGAGGAAGAGGTGACAGGTAAGGCTGGAGGACACAGGGGATCATTTTAACTTTGCAGAAGACTGGAGGGAAAGAGTGAAGGAACAGGTAGAACAAGAACAGGATCACAATCGTGAAGAGGCCAGCCACCTTAGTAACTAAGACAGCCCTCACATCATTATAGTCTGCGTCTAGATGTTCCCACAAAGCCTCATGGAGTCATGGGGCAGAGACTTCTAGAGTTTGAGATTAACTCTTGATATACTGGGATTATTGGTTTTAGTACTTCTGGGATTATGGGTATGTGTACTTCCCCCAGCCTGGGGCAGAGAGCCTGATTGTAACATAAGTGAGATAGAGAGACAGACTTCCTCTCTCTTGCCATTGTTCCTGCCACTCCTCCATTTTTCTGTCTTGCTCTTTGCCAGCTCCATGAAAGGATGTTCTCTGCCATGTGTCATTCTGCCTTGGAGCCATCTGAATATGGACTGAAACCTCCAGGAACTATGAGCTAAATAAACATTTCCTTCCTTCATTTTGGGTGTTGGATATTTGTCCCAGTAATGAGAGAAGAGTAACTAAGACAGCCCTCATATAAAAATAAGTTCAAACAATGAAGGAGGAAAACAAAAATAGAAAATGAAGCACAAAAGTAAAACTACAGGGCCTGGGGAGATGGCTTAGTGGAATAAGCGCTTCCCTGGCAAGTGCAAGGGCCTGAGTTCAAAACAAAAAAGAAAAACAACCAAACCAAAACTACAAGGGGGGAGAGCGAGAGAGCGAGAGCAAGTGAGTCCATCTCTGCTGTCGCTGGTAGACAACATGTGGAGACAGAGTCCCATGTTGATTTATCCCAGCAAGCTGTCAGTAGCTTTTCTTTGCAGGGTACTCAATAATCTCAGGGCGCTAAGCCTTCTCACAGCCTGCAGCTGCCAGCGCACCTTCCAAAATCCTGAGACCACCTGGGAGCCACTAGATGGAGCCCGCAGCAGCTCAGAGTTCTGAGCTCAGCCAGCCCCGCTCCAAAATGATTCCCAGCCAGTCACTCTCTCCTGCAGGTTGGCCAAGCCCTCTGCACTGACCGCCACCTAGCGCAGGCCTTCATGTCCACCGCTCCCCTCTACCGTTGCGTGTCTCCATGGAGGCCTTTGGGGTCACCGGGCCTCCACAGGTCTGAATTGCTCCTCTCACACAGTATGTCCCCGCTCAGGGAGATGGCAGCGTTGTGTGCCTCCAGATCTCCCCCCACCCCCAGCTGGGGCCTTGCTTTGGAGGGAAGCACTTACTCCACTGAGCCATCTCCCTGGCCCCGCCTCTAGTTCTTTGTTGGACCTTCTTCAGTTTGTCCCTCAGTCTTCCTGGGCCCAGGGCGCTCACTTCCCTCCCTCCTGTTTTCCCCACATTGCTACATTCCAGCGGATGGCAGGGCTCAGAGAGGCGCTCTCTCTGCTGCTTTCTACTCTGCCATCTTGGATTCATTCCCTACCAGTCAAATCGAACAGGATACAAAGAGTCTTGTGGGTAGAATTTCCCTTTATTTTCAATTCAGAAGGAAGCTAAGATTTTCTAATGTATCTGGGATATATTTATGATCTTTACTCTTGGCAACCCCACTTTTTTTTTTTTTTTGTATTTTAGGGAAGGCTCTAAAGGGGTTTTCCGGATCTCACTACTAGATCAGACTCATAGTGATCTGCCTGTGTACAGCCTCCCAAGAGCTGGGATTACGGGCATGTGCCACCCAGTCTCACTTGCTATCTCAGTGTGCCCTGGGGTAGGACCAGCATGGCAGACCCAGGGATTGAACCCCTGCCCCTGCACTTCCTTGCTGGTGCTTTAATCCGCTGACTTTTTTGGCCAGCCCTTTTACTCTTGGCACCTTTGGCATTAAGCTAGAGAGAGGAGAGAGCTCTAGTGAGGCTGGTGCATGTGTGTAAGGCATGAAGCCTCCACTCTGGCTACCCACCAGGATCTACTGGGAGCTTTTCAAAACTACCACAACTAGGTTCCACTGTCCTAGATTCTGAATTAATTGTACTCTGGCAGGAACCAGGAAGTCTGTACAAGCTTCAAAACCAGTTTGACAATCATTGGTCCAAGGTCATGAAAATCAGCTCACTGATGTTAACCCTGGGCTCTAGCTGTGCAGTTCTTGATATTAGCCTGTGGAGTTAGAGAGTGCAGACTTCTTCTAGTGCAGAAGCATCCAGGGAAAGACTGCCTATCTGTCTGTACTCCCTCCTCTTTGCAATCAACCAATCCTTTTTTTTTTTGTGTGTGTGTGTGGAACAAGGGATTGAACTCAGGCCCTTGCGCTTGCCAGGGAAGCGCTTATTCCACTGAGCCATCTCCTCCGCCCTCAACCAATCCTTCTAATGCCCTGTTTGCTTTTATCCCCAGTCTTTAGCTGGTCCCATCTGGGGAATGGCTTCTGTTCCAATAGTAAGCACAGAGGAGCTCCTGGGCCTAAGTAGATTTCAGCATCACTCTAGTGTACAATGTTGGCTCCCCTTACCTGGTCCCCCGACTTTTGGCCTGGTACCTTGGAAAGACTGCTCTGAGTTGTCTTTGGTTTATACCTCAGACTTCTGATTCATGGTTGGCACTGGTCTGGCCTGGCCTTCTCTCCTGATCATCCACCCCTCCTGCTGGCTCTAGAGTTTCCCCCACCCTTCTGCCTCATTCCTTGCTCTTTGCCCACAGCTCTGCCATTTTTCTGGCTTGTGTTCATTGTCTGTAGGGTGCTCTGTCTGTGCGCTTCTTGCCCCTGGTTATTTTCTGTGCCCTGTCATTTGCCTTAGCTCTGTTCACAGGCATACTCACGTATACTCATCGACAGGACCGTATGTGCTGCCAGGTCTGCACTTGCCTGAATTAATTTACCTGGAGCTCAGCCAAAGCTGGCACATGCCTCTTCTTTATGGTGGTGTGGACTTGGCTGAGAGACATGAAATGGTCTGTGGAACCTAATGCATCAGATGACATAATGTACACGAAAGGCCTTGAATTGAAAAGCAGGACAGAGCTATGAAGAGGCAGCAGCGGCTCGCTCTGCACATGCCGAGCCCACATGGGTGGTGGCCGGTGGGCAGCAGCCCCAGAGGAGGAGCAGAGACTGGCCACAACTACAGGAGCGATGTGCTTGCAAAGCTGGAAATTTAGCAGGTGTGGGAGTCAAGACCCACTGGGCATTACAAGGAGCACGGGGTCAGGGCTGGTGACACACCCAGGTGCCTAGATACTGTGAAGTGCTAAAGGCTTCTTCTCAGAAAGTCCTCTTGGCTTCCCATCATCAAAATATACTCAGGATCTAGCCCTTTGCCAGGCCGCCATGGCTACTGGCCTGGTCTAAGCTACCACAGCTTCTGCCTAGGCTAGTACAGTAGCTCCTGTTTGGTTTTCTTCCTTCCACCTTTGTTCCTCCACAGTCTTTTCTCAACAGAGCAGCCCAAGGGATCCTTTCAAGAGGGGAAGATGTTCCACATGGTGTCACTCATCTGCTCTGGTTCTTTCCTGGCCCCCATCCTTCTCAGGATGAAAGCTCAGGTCCCTTCCACAGGATCCAGGGTTCTACAGAAGCTGGGCCCCAGCTACATCTTCAGTCTCACTCTCCTACAATTTAGTCATCTGACCCATTCACCAAGGGCTCTTGATGTTTCTTGAGCCACCAAGGTCATTTTGTTCCTGTCTGTTGGTCTTTGCCCTGCTGCCCACTCTATCTGGAGTGTCTTTCTCCAGACAGCAACAGGATTCCCTCTCATTGCATTCTAGGCAAGCTAAGATTCCCCTCAGAGAATCCTGCACCGGTGGCTCAGTCTTATAGAGAGCTCTTAACTCTATCATATGCTTTCTCTTTTTCAGATGCATTTTATGTAGCATTCAGATGAATACATAGTAAAATCTTATTAATCTATCATCTGGATCTCTTAGCAACAAACAGTCTCTATGAGCATCGGCGTTTGGTGTCTGTTCTCTGCTTGTGCCATGCACCACACTGTCCAGGGAATGGATGGATGAATACACAGGGTAGCAAATTTAACATTCCAGCAATAAGGCAAGACACAGGGTGGAGAGCTGTCTTAATCCTGAGCTCTTTTGTGGCTCTGAGGAGAAAAAGGCCTGTGGTCATGGACTGATCAGGACACCAACCTCACAGAGCACTAGGACCGGTGACTCACAGGGGTTCACTTATACGAATCCAGTGCCCCTCTCTAGGTAAGGAGCCTTGGCCTTGGAAAGACTCACAGTATGGAAAACCAGTTGATTAATTTTAAGTCCTGCTCAGAGCTACTCTGTGGTGGTCTCCATCAGCTCGTTGCCTAGAGTAATGAGCCATGGGTTTAAGGTGGAGTTACTACACTAAGGAAGGTGAGGAGGAGAGACACCCTTCTAGGGGAGCATTCTGAAGCTGGGATTTTCTGGGAGTTTCAGGGAAAGTCAAAGGCCTAATGAGAGCAGTTAAAGATGGAGGCATTTTTATTGACTTCTCTCTTCATGGTCTTTT
>PVKA01045854.1:0-15275 GCA_004027165.1 Ctenomys sociabilis | reverse complement strand
CAGGATATTATGTCGGCTTTTAGTGCTATGGTCATCCACTAGGTAAATAATTATTGAATCTTTGATATAATTCAGCTATAAAAAAAACCTGTAAATATAATTTCATGTATGCACCTTGTACAGTACCAAAACGTTATGAAAACAGTTTGCAATGTATTAATTCATCGACTCTGTATGGTTAAGGTGTCTTGAAACTGTCAGATTGACATTTGTATTTTAATAAAATAAAAATAAATGGAAAAAAAACTGTTTTGAGTTAGAAATTTATACTTGCAATCAACAACATATACAACTGTTACATACAGCAAGAACTATGCCAGTATTCACACATTGTGGCACAGTGATTTTATTCTAGGGAATATAACTCAAAGAATAGTCTGCCCACTATACACAAAAAGCCTGCAGAAAGCATTTGCCGGCTACTGATAATAATGAATTTTGAAAACCACACAGTAAGGGCCTGGCAAATAGCTCAGCAGATTAAAGCGCCTACTTTGGTAGACTCAGGGACAGGGTTCCATCCTCAGGGCATGCTGAGATGATTGAGACTGGGTGTAGTGGTGCACCCCTGTAATCCCAGCTCTTGGGAGGCTATAAATAGGCAGATCACTACAAGTCTGATCTAATAGTGAGACCCTGAACATCCTGTAGACCCTTCTCTAAAATACAAAAATAAATAAGTAAATAAAAAGAAAACCATACGGTATGCCATGAGAGAAAATAATGAAAAATTGTAGTGATATATGGGAATTATGTAAAATGTGCAAATGTTCATATAAAATAATATGAAGTCTTAGAAAAGCAAGAGAAAGAGCAGGCACACACTAATTATAACTTGGGATGGGTGACCTATGATCACATGTCACAAAAGAGGGTATTCACATGGCCATCAAGCCTGTGGCAAGTTGCTTCGCATCATTAGTCAACAGGGAATTGTAAATTAAAATTGTAGTGGACTGTGACTTCACACCCACCAGAGGACCTCCAATAGAAAAGGCAATGCCAAGTGTTGGTCATGATATAAGATAGAGGGCACTCGCAAATACTGCCACTGTGTGTCACACTGGTGCAACCACACTGGAGGACTGTTTGGTGGCATCTATTGCATTCCAGGGCACACACTGTAGAGAATTCACATATTCACATGTTCCTGCTGGCACATCGCTCCTGGCCTCAAATTGAAAACTACTCAAATAGACACCAGCCACAGAATGGATGGATAAATCATGGATACAAGGTTTCCACAGTATTCCTGCCAGCCCCTCTTTTGTGACATGTGATTATAGGTCACCCATCCCAAGTTATAATTAGTGTGTGCCTGCTCTTTCTCTTGCTTTTCTAAGACTTCATATTATTGTATATGAGCATTTGCACATTTTACATAATTCCCATATATCACTACAATTTTTCATTATTTTCTCTCATGGCATACTGTATGGTTTTCTTTTTGTTTATTTATTTATTTTTGTATTTTAGGGAAGGGTCTACAGGATGTTCAGTCTCACTGCTAGATCGGACTCCTAGTGATCCACCTGTTTACAGCCTCCCAAGAGCTGGGATTACAGTTGTGCACCACCACACCCAGTCTCAATTGTCTCAGCATGCCCTGGAGGTAGGGTCGGCAGGAATATTGTGGAATAAGTACTGGCTACCCTTAGGCCAAGATAGGCCTGCTGCTCATTTTCTGGCAAATAAAGTTTTATTGGCACAGAGATGTGCTCACACTTATATATATGTATATATTGTCTATGACCTCTTTAACATTGCAATTGCAGAGTGAAGCAGTTAGGTCAGAAACCACACAGCTCACACACCTGAAGTACTTTTGGCCCCTGTACAGAAAATGAAAACAGCGAGCTGGGCCATACAGCAATGAGAAGGAGTGAATGACAATTACATGGAGCAAATGAATGAATCTCAGACTGTTGAATGGAAAAAAGCTGGCTGCAGAGGGCACATGGCATGCGACCGACTCCACAGGCATGAACTACAGAACCGCACACAATTATACTGTGCTGGTAGGAGTCAAGGCGGCTGATACCCTCATGGAGGTGGTGTCTGAGGCAGGGCATGATGGGGATTTCTGAGACAATGGTAATGTGCTTGCTCTTGTCTGTTGGGCATGGAACCCAGCCTCATGCTCAGTGCACTCTCAACCACTGAGACACTCCCGCAGGCCTTGGTCCCTCTTTCTTTCTCTGGGCAATATTTGTGAATATTACCCAAGGTATGCAGTGTATATTTTTGTGTACATATGTTGTACTTCTTTAAAAAGTATAAGAAAGGGTTGAGGATATCGTTCAGTGCTAGACCACTTGCTTGGTGTGTGTGTGAGGCCCTGGGTTTGATATCCTGACCTCTGTCTGGCAGTAAAAAGAAAAATAAAGTGTAAAAAGATAATGAATGAAAGGGCCAGGGAGATAGCTCAGTAGAATAAGTGTTTGCCTGGTAAGCACAGGGTCCTGAGTTCAATCTCCAGTACAGCAAAAAAAAAAAAAAAAAAAAAAAAAAAAAAGATAATGATTGAGATTGGGAAATTTCTGGGAAAAAATGCATTAAATGCAAAACACTATCTCAGATTGGATGCTAGGTGTACCTCCCACCAAAAATGACATTAATGGGAAAAAATGAACAATTACAAATACTGTCTACAGTTTAGTTAATAGTAGTGTGCCAATTGCCACATCTTTCTTTTGAGTATGTATCATCTATATTGTGCATGATGATAGATTGAGGGGCTATTCCACGTGGGACACATGGGAATTCTGCACTATCTGGACAACATTTTATAAATGTAAATGTATTCCAAAATATTTATAAAAATTTTTTAAACTACACATCCTTTTAGCACTCTTAAAAATGATGAAGGACCCCAAAGAACTTTAAAAATTACCGAAGATCTCCAAAGGGATCCTGAGTCCAAAATATTTGTGAATGACTGCTAATTACATAATTATGTGAGTTTTCTCTGTCAATATTTACTTACTTTATTAGAAATTAAACCAGGTGCAGTGGCACAAACCTGTCATCCCAGCTACTCAGGAGGCTGAGGGAGGAGGATCAAAAGTTCCAGCCCAAGCTGTGCAACATAGTGAGAATCTGTCCCAGAAGAAATTTTTTTGTTGTTGCGGAACCAGGGTTTGAACTCAGGCCCTTGCATTTGCCAGGCAACCAAAAGAAAAAAAATTTTAAACTAAAGTTGAGAATGTAGCTCAGGGGTTGTCTCTTTCCTAGCATGTACAAGGCCCTGGGGTATACCCTCTGCTCTATTAAATTTAATTAACTGATTGATTGATTAATTGATTGATTTAAACTGAGAGGCAAAAGGGTCCCTTAAACACAGACACTGCAGACCAGCAAAACCAATCCCCTTTCCCCTTAAAAAGGAAGAAGGAGCTGGGGATTTAGCTCAGTGGTACAGTGCTTGCCTGGCAAGCATGAAGTCCTGAGTTCACTTCTGGGTATTCATCCCTCTCAAAAAAAGGAAGAAGCAATTCATTTAATTATTTATTTGTCTGTTTGTTTCTTGGAAGAACCAATTTAAAACTGAGAATTTAAAATAATAACTATTAATGTAAGATAAGGGGCCAGGGAGATAGCTCAGTAGAATAAGTGCTTGCCTGGCAATGGCAAGGGCCCGAGTTCAATCCCCGGTTCTGAAAAAAAAAAAAAAAGTAAAATAGAAGTAATATATGCACTGCATATCAACATAGATCATTTTAACGAAAATACCTATATGCTTCAAAACAAAGAAAATTAGCCAGAAGAGCAGCATTATTGCACATCCTTACAGAGCTCTGGCATTTGGCCTACCGGGAAAGAAGAAAGCTGACTGTTCTCTGTGCCCCTCCCTTAGGTCCCTTGTGATAACAAAGGTCATATCACCCCTGGAAAATCCTGTCCTTCCTAGAAGAAGCACAGAGGAAGTCTCAGAGGTCCTCAAAAGTCCACGAATCACACCTCAGAACCACTACTGTATAAAAATGGATGAGGCAGGCCAGGGAGATGGCTCAGTGGAATGAGCACTTCCCTGGCAAGCCCGGGGGCCTGAGTTTGATGCCCGGTTCTGCCAAAAAAAATAAAAATGGATGAAACAATATTATATTACATTAGATTCTTTGCTCTATAAAATTGCTTAGATTAAACCTTTTTTTTTAAAGGTTAAAAACAGGGGCCGGGGAGATGGCTCAGTAGAATAAGCGCTTCCCTGGCAAGTGCAAGGGTCTGAGTTCAATCTCTGGTTCTGCTAAAAAAAAAAAAAAAAAAAAAGCTAAAAACAAAGTCTGCAGGAAGCTAATTTCGCATCTGTAGGAGGCTAGGAGGACAGAAGCCCTTGTGGAGGCCATGTTTGCTTCGTCTCACCCCCAGGAGGAAGAGGCTTCTGCTTTGGTTGCCAAGGATGCTGTGTCTCCACTACACTGTCCTAGTCCCTACCCAGCAGATGTCAATGCGGGGATTTTAGATGTAAGGTCAGGCAACTGTAGCTGAGGTCCCGGGTGGGAGGGGAGTCGAGCCGGACTGACTGTGATTTCAGGGGGTCAGAAGAAGGCTTTGAGCTGCGGGGCTTCAATGCACAAATGTGCCTGCACCTGCCCTGTGGGGACTGCAGCCAGCAGGGATCGCCAGGGACTGGGACAGCGCAGGCTCCCGCCAGCCTGCCCAGCCTTGCCCAGAGCTCGGCAGCGCCTGCCAGGCTCAGCTTCTGTTCATCCTTTGTATTAACTAGACCGGGCTTGGAAATACTGAAGTGCAAAAGTGTGCAGAGCATGCACTGAAGCTCCAAGGACTTCCGCAAAGTTTGAACACATGGGTGGTGGTCTTTACCCTGGAAGCCCCCAACGGCCCACTCCCAGTCCAGCTTCTTTTACTCAAATTGGAATATCTTTTAACATGTCAACATGTAGTGTGTGCATTCTCAGCAGTATAGTGAGCATTCTGCTGTATGAACTATTGTGCTCCGTATTCTTCCATATGAATGTTGTATTTATGTGATCCAGACTGCAGGACATGATTCTGCTGTTCACAGCACACTTTGGCTATCTGTTCTCTACAGATGGACACCTGAGCTATTTTCAGTTTGGTCTTGTGATTAAGGGTACTGTGAACATTGTTGCAGCAATCCTGCTTTGTTTAGTTTAGGGGTTTTTTGTTTGCTTTTTTTGTTTGTTTTTTGATACTGGGGATTGAACTCAGGGTCTTGTGCATGCTAGGCAAGCATTCTACCACTGAGCCACATCCCCAGCTAGAAACATTTTTTATGAAAACATCAGATACTTCTTTTCCCCAGTGTTAGGGGTGGAACCCAAGGTCATCTTTTTTTTTTTTTTTTTTTTTTTTTTTTTGTGGGGAAACATGAGATTGAACTCAGGGCCTTGTGCTTACCAGGCAAGCACTTATTCTACTGAGCCATCTCCTGGGCCCCCAAGATCATCTTAAGGCAAGTGCTTTATCACTGAGCTACAGCGCAGCCTGACACTCTTCTTCGTCTTCTTCTTCTCCTTCTCCTTCTCCTTCTCCTCCTCCTCCTTCTTCTTCTCCTTCTCCTTCTTCTTTTCCTTCTTCCCCTTCTTCCTCCACCCACCTAGTACTAGAGATTGAATCCAGGACCTTTGCACTGAACTACATTTCCAACTCCTTTATTATTATTATTTGTATTTTAGCAAAAGATTTTGCTAAGTCACCAAATTCCCCAGGCTAGTTTTCAACTACCAATACTTTTGTCTCAGCCACCCAAAGGAATGGGATTACAAACTTGAAACACCATGCCCAACACATAGTTTTAAATGTAAACTTACAATGGTCATTAAAAAAATTAAAGTACAGAAGAATATAATGTTAAAAGTAGAAATTGGAGCTGGGAAGATAGCTCAAGTAGAATAAATGCTTGCCTGGCAACTGCAAAGACCTGAGTTCAATCCCTGGTTCCAAAAAAAAAAAAAAAAAAAAAGTAGAAATTGCTTTTATCCTTTTACTCTTTTATTTATTATAAACTCTGTTAAAGTTTTCATGATTACTCCAGAATTTTTTTTCCAGTACTGGGGATGGAGCACTGGGCCTTTGCACTAAGCTATGTCCCCAGCCCTCCCTCTTTTTTTCAAATTTTGATATAGGCTCATGCTAAGCACTAAGGTGCTCAGGCTGGGGCTCAAACCTGTGGTCCCCCTGTGCCAGGCTCACAGGCATGTAACACCACACTCAGCTCAGAAATCCACGAGCATATAAACACACAAACATATGCACACAAGTGAGATCACTCTTTGCTTTCAGGGTTTTGGTTTGTTGTTGTTTTTGCATTTAGCCATTATTTTGTAAATTTTATTACTGAGCCAAGAATACGCTGAAGGAATGGAAAACATGCACAGTTGCAGTGCTTTATAAGTACAAATGCTTATTTCCAAGCCAGACTTACATCTTCAGCCAGGACAGGTAAGAGGGTCATTTGGACTCATCTCACTTGCTAGGAGATCCAGGTGCCATGTCACCTGCTGTGTGTATACTGCCATACCAAGAGAAGGGGCTGTCACACAGCAGCCCATATTGAAGCATCCACCTCGAAAGGACATATGTCATTTCTGTTCAGCTATCATGAGCAGTATGACTACACCAGTCTTCAAAAGGGGTGGGGCTCTGGGTGGTGGTGTGCACCTGTAATCCCAGCCCTAGGGAGGCTGAGGTAGGAGGATTGTTGTGAGTTTCAGACCAGCCCAGGCTACAAAGTGAGCTAAAGGCCTGAACTGCAGTAAGACCCTGTCCTCAAAAGATAAAAAATGAAAAAGAAAACAAAAGGAGTGGAGCCCTGGCATGACTATGTCCTATGCATCTGTTCTCTGGGGCAGTCACAGTTCATTTCCAACATGCGTTCTCTCCCACCTAACTGCATACCACCGCTCCATGGAAGGTCTGATGGATATGGACATGAGCCCTCTGAGGCTCTCAAGCTACGTTTTTGGTTGTGACCTAGAAGCCAACAAAAATGATCACTTAAAGGTGGATAATGATGACATGTGCACCAGCAGTCAGTTTAGGGGTCAGTGAGGAGCACAAATTGCACATTGTGGAGGCAGAGGCTACAAGCTAGGAAGTAAGAAAGGTGACTATGGAGACCAGGAGGAACAGGGGGAAACTGAAGAGAAAGCACCAGTGAAGAAATCAATATGAGATACATCAGTGAAAATGCACAAAAAATCAACCAGAATGGCAAAGATTCAAAACCATTAACTCCAAGATCAAAAGGCCAAGAATCCTGCAAAAAAACAGGAAAAGACTCCTAAAACACCCAAAGGACCTAGTTCCAGAGAAGACAATAAAGCAAAATTGCAAGCAAGTATAGAAAAAGATACTTCTCTTCCCAAAGTGAAAGCAAAATTCATCAATTATGGGAAGAACTGCTTCCAGATGACTGACCAGGAGGCTATTCAAGATCTCTGGCAGTGGACAAAGTCTCTTTAAGAAAACAGTTTAAACAGTTTGTTAAATTTTTCAATCTTATTCCATTTCAGTCATAATTGATATCTGGCTATGCTTTTTCAATGCAAAGTGAGAACTCTCCCTACCGTGTTTGATAAATGTTGTCCAGGCCCCATTGCCAAGAATGTGTTGTTCAAAATGCCTGTTTAGTCTTTAAAGATAGAACTCTGCCCTTTGCTTGGTTTGAAGTATGAGTGGAATGTTATGATAGAACATAGTAGTAGTGTTGGTCAGACATGAAGATGGTAGGAAGATAAAAATACACATGGAAAATAAACTCAGTATTTTGATAAAGTCAAAAAAGGGAGAGTGGGAAAGTGCCACCTCATCCTGTATGGGAAGGAGGAAGAAAGGCAGACCATTGAGAGAGCTTTAAGAATGATTGTCACAGAAAGAGCTTTCCATACTGGTACCCATAGTTCGACCTCATTCTGCCATGATAAACCTGGACTGTAAATAAAATAACCCTATTTGGCCAATTTCTATCACTGTGAGGAAGTAGAGTGTGGTTGGCCAACAGGTCATGTAGGTGTGACCTGGTCAGTCACAGAGATACAAGGCAAAGAGGAGCAGAAGGCAGGTCCCAAGCCCTGCACCCAGAACCAATCAGAAGATACTATCTTCTGGTTTGAGATCAAGTAGGTTTCTGACAGGATGATCTAAACGTGACAACAGAGTGTAGTGGATAGCAAGGAGAGCCATGGTCACTGTGCTGTCTCAGTGGCCCACTCTCACCTTGTGGGTTGGACTTCATTTCCCATCTTTAATTGATCCACATTCACTCTGCACAGTCTATTCCTTTTTCTTTCTTTCTTTTTTTTTTTTTTTTTTTTTTTTTTTTTTTTTTTTTTTTTTTTTTTTTTTTTTTTTTTTTTTTTTTTTTTTTTTTTTTTTTTTTTTTGAATTTTAGGGAAGGGTCTACAGGGTGTTCAGAGTCTCACTACTAGATCAGACTCATAGTGATCCACCTGTTTTCAGCCTCCCAAGAGCTGGGATTACAGGCGCCCACCATCATGCCCAGTCTCAATCACCATTTCATCAGGACCTGGGTGCAGAGGCAGCAAGGCAGGCCTGGGGATTGCACCACAGCCCCTGCACCTGTTTGCAGGCACTTTAATCCACTGAGCTATTTAACCAGCCCTCTGTATTTCTTTTTCTGCCTTTAATGAATGTAAAACCTTGTTACCTTTTGTTTGTATGTTGTGTAGTTCTTTGTTCATGGCAAGAACCTAGAAAGATTCTCTGGAAAGAGCCTAAGGCCACCCAGAAGCCTGTTAACAATTGGACAAAACAAGCAATGGTACAATGAACAGCCTTCACTTTCTGTTTTATTTTTTGAGAAAAGGTCTCACTATATAATTCAGGCTGACCTTGAACTCATTATGGAGCCCAGGCTGACCCTAAACTCTCAAATTCTCCTGCCTCAGCCTCCCCTCCCATTGCTGAAATTACAGACATGAGCCTCCTTTACTTTTATGTTTACCCATTATTTCAGAATATCTGTGGGATAAATTCCTAAAATTAGAATTGCTGGACCAAAGAATTTGTACATTTTTAAATTATGCTAAATACTTCTGAATTGTTAGGCATTGTTAAATTATCTCCTGAAGGAGTTCTTAATTTGCATGCATACCAAAAGAAAGTGAGAATTTCTATTCCCACCATGTCCTAGTTATAGCAAACTTTTGATTCTTTGGCAATTAGAAAAACTAAAGTAGTTGTTTTGATTTGCATTGCTTTAATTAAGATTTATGGCTGGCATTTTTTTCCCCAGTGCTGGGAATGGAACCAAGAGCCTCACACATGCTTGGCAAGCACTCTAGTGCTGAGCTGTATCCCTATCCCTTTCCAAAAAGTGTTTGAACACAGGGTCCATTAAATTGCCCACACCAGTCTAGAGCTTGTAATCTTTCTGCATCAACGTCCTGAGTAGGTGGGATTACAGATGTAATCTGTATCTGGCTGTGTCTAAAATCTTAGGAGATGTTTATTAGTCAACCTGGCTCTCACTCATCCTCACCCTGCCCCCAACCCCGTGGTGCCAAGGAGCAGACCAGAACCTCCTGTGGGCTAGGCACAAGTTGTACACCCGAACCTCTGCCTAGGATGTTGAGTTGCTTTAAGTGGGGGAAGAAGACTAGGATGGTCTTTGTTCCTCTTAACCAGAAACAGAACCTACATTTATTTTGAATTCAGATTTTAAAAAATAGTACAAATGCTTCCCATATAACCTTCACTCAACAGTGTGTGTGTGTGTTACTGAGGACTGAATGCATGGCCTTTACACTGAACTACATCCCCAGCCTTTTTCTTCTTCTGGGAATCAGGCTGGTGAGGCATGTGGTGCTGGAATTAACCGCAGTTCCTGAGTGCTTGCCTAAGCTTGCCTAACCAGGCACTTTAGTCCACTGAGGTATCTCACTGACCCAATTTTGTTTTATTTTGAGAGAGGCTTTTACTACATCACTAAATTCACCAAGCTAGTCTCCAACTTGTGATCCTCATGTCTCTGCCTCCCAGAGGGCTAGTATTATGGGTATGTGCCACACTTCCTGGCAGGCCCTGTGTCCACTTCTGTTCGGTTACAAGTCATTTATCTTGTTAATTAGTAATAGCTATTTGTGTATTAAGGAAATCAAAGGAATTATAGTCTATCATGTGCATCTCAAATATTTGAGATCTGCCCAACCCCAGGCCCCACTAGTGTATGAGAGAGCTTCTGCTCTCTCCTGCACCCACCGGACCAAAAACAGGTCCACTGTGAGAGAGACCTTCCCCCACATTCTGCGGACCTCTATGGTCCCTCCAGAGCCAGCATAGCCTGGGCTGAATGTCACGTGAGTGAGACACTCTACTGCACTCTAGGGACCCTTCAACCCCTCTTAAGCCCCAGCCCCCAAGTCCGACCAAAGAGTGACAACATCCGCGATGCTCTCCAGACCCCCAGATCCATCCCAGCACGGGCTGGCTAGTGTGTGGGAGAGCTTCTACACTCCCCTGTGGCCACTGGGCCAGGGTCACAACAGAGGGTCACCACAGGTTCACTGTTATGTCAGAGGGGCAAAACAGGTTCACTTTCAAGGGCTATAGCAGGAAGGAGCTGAACAAAACAGCTAGACCCAAGCCAGTCATAAATGGATAAGCTCAAACTTAATAGAGTTGGACCTGAATTTCAGTAGGTGCTAAGGGTATAACCACTAAAGCTCTACACCAAAGGTCAGAGGTCAGTGCTATACGAAATGATAAACACAAGGAGCAAAATGGAATCCCAGGCCTTGAGCCCACCCAGAACAAGTGCAGAGGACATTAGCACAGCTGAAATGTATTAATGAATAGTGTAGGAAGTAAAGAAACAAGAGCAGAAAGGTATAGAGGAACTCAGAGCAGAATTTTTTTTCTTCTTAAGACAGGGTCTCACTATGCAGTTCAGATTGGACTTAAGCTCACTTTGTAGCTCAGGTTGGTCTCGAACTCACAACAATCCTCCTGCCTCAGCCACCCAAGTGCTGGGATTACAGGCATGTGCCACCACACCCAACTCAGAGCAGAATTAATTGCTGAAATAAAAAAAGAAATCGCTGAATTCATAGCATCTGAAGTAAAGAATCAATTATGGAAATACATGAAAGAAACCCAATGTGGAAAAAAAACTCTTCAGTAAAAGAATGAATAGCTATGTCTAAAGAAGACACGGATAAAAAAAAAATAGAGATTAGAAATATGATGGATTCCTTGAATGAGCAATACAGGAAAGAAATAGATCACATGAAGCAGAATCAAAGAGATATAGAAGAACTTAAGATCTCAATCATAAATCTACAAAACTGTCTGAGTAAAAGTGAAAACAGAATTTCAGATCTTGAGGACACTGGTGCAGCTAATGAAAAGGTGAGAAAGGATCTCTTAAAAACAACAAGAATGCAGGAAAAAATAATACAACACCTGAAAGATGATGCCAAGTTGAACAATGTGAAATTAATTGGTATCAATGAGAAAGAAGGAGTCAATACAAATGATATAAAAAGAACATGGGCAGAACTAACAGCAGAAAACTTCCCAACTATGAGGAAACAACCTGACATTCAGGTAATCGAAGCATAAAGAATGCCAAATAACTTCAACCCAACTAAAAACCCACAGAGACATATAATAGTCAAGATCCCAGACATCCAACACAAGAATAATATACTGAAAGCCATTAGAAGCAAATCATATTCAAAGGAAAACCCATCAGAATTACAGCAGACTTCTCTTCAAAAACCATGAAGGCAAGGAGAGCATAGAGCAGAGTTCTTTAAGTCCTCTATGAAAACAAATTACAGCCGAGACTGTTATACCCTGCAAAACTCTCTTTCAAGTTTGATGAAGAAGTGAAATACTTCCATGACAAAGAACAACCAAAGAATTTCATGATGACAAACCATCCCTACACAGGCTACTGAAAGATGTTCTGGAGAGAGACCACAATGACCAGAACTCCACAAACGAGAACGGAAGGAACCCACTAAATAGGGCAAACAATTAAACGCAGGACAGTAAAACAGAAATACAAAAGGAAACGTACAACAGTTAAAATCAATTGAGTCAGATAAGGCAAAGTGAATGGCATATGCTGCAGGATACTAATCAGCTTTTCTTCTGGATGGCTAACAACCAAAGTTCACAAATCAGAGTTGGAGAAATAGAAGAGTCACAAGGCCAGCCAATATTTTGGCTCTAACCTTTCAAGGTCAGTGAATACTCAGGACATAGGAGAACCTGTACTGCAACATCATGAAACTCAGGTGAGCTCCAAATTTTCTGAACAAGGTGATTATGGAGCCACAGCCGAAAGAGATCGAAGTTCTATAGTGTGCCTGGGGAGAGTCACATGGAGAGAAAACTTTCTCTCAGGCTCTCACAGAGAGCAAACTGGTCAATCATTGGCTGTGACTCATCCACATGGATGACACAGACAAAGGATCTACAGAATAAGGTACAGGACTACAAGATAAACCCTGAGGGGACTTCACTGACCACATAAGAAACATAAAGTACATGTGTTGGTATATAAGTCTTGCTCTATCTAGGTCTTAACCATCCAACAGAAAAGTATAAAAATGAAGTATACATCGCGGGGCCATAATATTAAACTGAGCTGTAAATGGCTATGGTCGACAACTTCTTTGAATAACTCACTATTGTTGTAGAATGCTGGACTGTGTTGGATTGTAGTGTCGAGTTCAAGCACCTAACTTAGTTGAATGTCAATGGAGTGCCCACTTTTGACAGGTGTAGACAAAGGAAGGGGTGTAGAAACAAAAAATCATGATGTGTGTGTATAGACAGTGCAGTTGGGACAGATAATGCTGTGCTTCTACATAATCCTATGAGAGGCAAGATCTGCACTAATGGTGGTTGGACAGGATATTATATCAGCTTCTAGTACTATGGACAACCACTAGGAAAATAATTATTGAATTTTTTATATAATTCAGGTATAAAAAATAACTAAACAGCTACACTCTTAATTTACTGATAAGTGACATTTGCTATGTCTGTAAGTATAATATCATGTATGCACCTTGTACAATACCAAAACAGTATGAAAACAGTTTGTAATGTATTAATTTATTGAATCTGTCTTGTTAAGGTGTTGTAAAAGTGTCTGATTGATATTTGTACTTCAATAAAAATAAAAATAAAAAAATGAAGATATAGATATAACTAAAAAAATAAATACAGGACAAAAAGGAGTAAACAACAGCAGGTAAATAACATGGCAATCATAAGTCAACACATTTCAATTATAACCATTAATGTAAATGGACTCAATTCACCAATTAAGAGAAATAGACTGGCACAGTGGATTAGGAAACAAACCCAACAATATGCTGTATACAGGAAACACACTTAACTCAAAAGGACATAAATAGGTTTAAAATCAAAGGATGGAAAGCAACAGTTCATGCCCCAGCACTGCAGAAAAAATCAAGGGTAGCAATTCTGTTCTCAGACACTTTCAACTTCAAACCAAGAAGGGTCAAACGAAATAAAGAAGGCCACTACATATTGGTTAGGGGAAAAATGCAAGAGGAAGAGGTAACACTCATAAATATCTATGCATCAAACACAGAAGCACCCAACTAAATAAGACAAATCTTAAAGGACATGAAAAATCTAATATCCAAGACCACAATCTTAACAGGAGACATTAATACCCCCTTATCTCAAAAAGATAGGTCAACCAGACAAAAAATTAGCAAAGAAGTAACAGAACTGAACCAGAGCTTGGAACAAACAGACCTGGTGAAAATATACAGAATGTTCCACCCAACCACAGCTGAATACACATTTTTCTCAGCTGCACACAGGTCATTTCATAGACCACATAATAGTCCATAGGTCATGTTGAAGTATATGCAAGAAAACAGAAATTATCCCATGCATATTATCTCACCACAGTGCAATGAAACTGTAAATAAATGACAAAAGATACCAGAAAAACTTGCTAAATACATGGAAATTAAACAACACCCTACTCAGCAATCAATGGGTCACAGATGAAATTAAACAAGAAATTTAACAATATCTACAATTCAATGAAAATTCAACAACAACTTATTGGAATTTATGGGATGCGATGAAAGCAGTTCTCAGAGGGAAAATCATAGCTACAAACTCACACATTAGGAAAACAGAACTGGAACAAATAAAGACCCTAAAGTTGCACCTCCGACATCTAGAAAAGAAAGAGCAAAACTAACCCAGAGCCCAAAGATGGGAAGAATCATAAAGATTAGAGCAGAAATTAATTCAATTGAGATGAAGAAAGCTATTCAAAGAATCAATGAATCAAAAAGTTGGTTCTGGAAGATAACAAGGTAGAAAAGTATCAGTTATTGAATCTGTAATATAATTCAGGTATAAAAAAAATAAGGTTAGTAAACAGCTACACTCTCTTAAATTACCGATTAGAGACATCTGCTATAATAATATCTGTAAGTATAATATCATGTATGCACCTTGTACGATACCAAAACATTATGAAAGCAGTTTGTAATGTATTAATTTATCGAATCTGTCCTGTTAATTTGTCTTGAAACTGTCTCATTGATATTTGTTCTTCAATAAAATAAACAAATAAAAAATTGGTTCTTTGAAAGACTAAATAAAATCAACAAACCCCTAGCTAACCTCACCAAAAAGAGGAAAGAAAAAATTCAAATAAAAGCAATAAGGAATGAAAGGGGTGAAATCACCACAGACCCAGTGGAAATTCAGAAGATTATCAATAGCTGCTTCAAGAATCTTTACACTCACAGAATAGAAGATGCAGAAGAAATGGGCAGATTCCTCGAAAGGTATAAATTACGAAAACTGGATCAAGAAGATATAACAACTCTCAGTAACCTAATAACAGCCAACAAGATACAAAACATAATAAAAAGCCTGACAACACAGAAAACTCCAGGTCCTGAATGATTCACAGTTGAATTCTACAAGAAATTTATAGAAGATATAATCCCTACACTCCTCAAAATCTTCAATGAAATTGAAAAGGAAGCAGTCCTCCCAAAATCATTTCCAAAAAAAAAAAACCATTTCTTCAGGCAAGTATTTTACTGATTCCAAAACCAAGGAAAGACACAACTAAAAAAGAGAACTACAGGCCAATCTCCCTCATGAACATAGATGAAAAATCCTCAATAAAATCCTAGCATATAGAATATAGCAAATCATCAAGAAGATCATACACCATGACCAGGTAGGATTCATCCCAGGGATGCAAGGATGGTTCAATATTCAAAAATCTATAAATGTAACAC
>PVKA01045853.1:0-15292 GCA_004027165.1 Ctenomys sociabilis | reverse complement strand
TTTTTTTTTTTTTTTTGTCTTTTTGAGACAGGGTCTCACTGTGCAGTTCAGGCTGGCCTTAAGCTCACTTTGTAGCTCAAGATGGTCTCGAACTCACAACAATCCTCCTGCCTCAGCCTCCCTAGTGCTGGGATTACAGGCATGCGCCACCACGCCCGGCTACCTTTTTCATTCTTCATTGCATGTACTTGGGTTTTTTCTTTCCTCTTTTTGGTGAGGTTGGCTAGAGGCTTATCAACTTTACTTAGTCTTTCAAAGAACCAACTTTTTGATTTGTGGATTCTTTGAACTCTTCTTAATCTCCATTGAATTAATTTCTGCTGCAATCTTTATGATTTCTTCCCATCTTTTCACTCTGGGTTTTGTTTGCTCTTCTTTATCTAGTTGTCGGAGGTGCAACGTTGCGGTCCTAAATTGTTCCCTTTCTGTTTTCCTAATGTGCGAGTTCATAGCTATGATTTTCCCTCTAAGAACTGCTTTCCTCACATCCCATAAATTCTGGTAATTTGCGCTTGAATTTTGATTGAATTGTAGATATTGTTGAATTTCTTTTTTAATTATTTCTGTGACCCATTGATTGCTGAGTACAGTGTTGTTTAATTTCCATGAATTCAGGGGTTTTTTCTGGTTTCTTTTGTCATTTAGTTTCAGTTTCATTGCACTGTGGTCAGATAATATGCATGGGTTCATTTCTGCTTTCTTTCATATACTAATGCATGACCTATGGACTCGTCATGTGAAGCTGAAACAAATGTGTATTCAGCTGTGGTTCAGGGGAACACTCTGTATATGTCCACCAGGTCCATTTCTTCCAAGCTCTGGTTCAGTTCTGCTACTTCCTTGCTAATTTTTTGTCTGGTTGATCTATCTTTTTGAGATAAGGGGGTGTTAATGTCTCCTGTTAAAATTGTGGTCTTAGATGTTAGGTTTTTCATGTCCTTTAAGATTTTTCTTACATAGTTGCGTGCTCCTGTGTTTGGTGCATAGATATTTAGGAGTGTTACCTCTTGCTCTGGAATTTTTCCCATGACCAATGTATAGTGGCCTTCTTTGTGTGATTTGATACTTTTTTCTTTGAAGCTGAGACTGTCTGAGAACAGAATTGATACTCCTTTTTCTTTGAGGTGCTGGGGCATGTTGTGTTGTTTTCCATCATTTTACTTTGAACCTATGAGTGTCCTTTTGAGTTAATTGTGTTTCTTGTATACAGCATATGGTTGGATTTTGTTTCCTAATCCATTGTGCCAGTCTATTTCTCTTACATGGTGAATTGAGTCCATTTACATTGATGGTTATAATGGAAATGTGTTGACTTGTGTTTGTCATGATATTTACCTCCTGTTGTTTTCTCCTTTGTATCCTGTATTTTATTGTCTTTTCCCTTTAGTGGGTTCCTTCCATTCTCATTCGTGGAGTCCTAGTCATTGTGGTCTCTCTCTAGTACATCTTTCAGCATCTTGTGTAGGGATGGCTTTGTCATCATGAAATTCTTTAGTTGTTCTTTGTCATGGAAGTATTTCACTTCCCCATCAATATTGAAAGAGAATTTTACAGTGCATAATAGTCTGGGCTGGAATTTGTTTTCCTACAGGACTTGAAGTACTCTGCTCCATGCTCTCCTTGCCTTCATGGTTTAATTCTGATGGGTTTTCCTTTGAGTGTGATCTGCTTCTTCTCTCTAGCAGCTTTCAGTATATTATTTTTGTGTTGGATTTCTGGGATCTTGATTATTATACGTCTTGGTGTGTTTTTACTTGGCCCTGAAGTTATTTGGTGTTCTCTATGCTTCAGTCACCTGAATGTTGGATTGTTTCCTCATATTTGGGAAGTTTTCTGCAATTATTTCTCCCCAAATTCTTTTTATGTCATTTGTATTGACTCCTTCATTCTCACTGATACCAATTAATCTCACATTGTTCATCCTGGTGTCGTCTTGCAGGTAATGGATTATTTTTTCCTGCATTCTCCTTCCTTTTAAGAGATCCTTTCTCACCTTTTCACTAGCTGCACCAGCATCTTCAAGATCTGAAACTCTGTCTTCGCTTTCACTCACAGTTCTGTAGACTCATGATTGATATTTTTAGTTCTTTTATATCTCTTTGACTCTGTTTCATGCATTCTATTTCTTTTCTGTATTGCTCATTCAAGGAATCTGTCATATTTCTAATCTCCTCTATTTTTTTTTTTATTGATGTCTTCTTTAGAGGTAGCTATTAATTCTTTTTCTGCAGAATTTCTTCCAAATTGGGTTTCCTCTGTATATTTCTGGACTTGTTTCTGTATTTCAGATGCTATGATATCAAATAATTCTTTTTTTAAGTAATTCTTTTTTGATTTCACAAATTATTTTTGCATTGAGTTCCTCATGACCTTTCTGCTGTTGTTTCTTTCAGACGCTGTTAATTCATACGTTTCAGCTGGAATAGTGCTCTCTGCACTTGTTTTGGGTGAGCATTGGTCTTCTCCCAGATGTTTCTGCATTTTCTTCTTTATTTCAGATGCTATGTATTCAGATATTTCTTTTTCTGTTTCAGGAATTAATTGTCTCAGTTCCTCTACACCTTTCTGCTGTTGTTCCTTTGCTTCCGTTTCTGTTACTTCATTCATTTCAGCTGAGCTACTGTCCTCTGCACTTACTGGTGAACTCGAGCCCTGAGATTGCATTTTTCTCCTTCTCTTTGTCATTTTGTATAGCACTGACCTCTGACCTTTGGTGTAGAGCTTTGGTGCAGCTATAACCTTAGCGTGTAATGAGCTTCAGGTGCCAGTCTATTATGTTTTAGATTAGCCAGTTATGGATGGCCTAGATCTAGCTGTTATGTTCAGTTCCTTTTTGCTGCAGCTCCTGCGGTTCCCCTCTGTTGGTTCCCTGGTCAGGCGAGCATGAACTGAACCAGCATGTAGAATGAGTAGTGAAACTTCTCACTATCTTGGCTGGCTTTGGGGTGAGAATCCGGAAAGTTGCCAGAGTCGGCCCTCGTGTCTCAGGCAGGTCACTCTCTAGGTGGGCAGGCCTTGGCTTTGGTGGGTCTGCTGGGCTCCCAAAAGAATAGTGGATGTTCTTATTCACTGGATAGGCTGTGCTGGGTCAGCCAAACTGTGCTGGGTCTGGGGCCACAGAGTGGGACCAGGCATTGCTGGGAACTGTCTTTCTGGCGTGGTGGTCCTGGAGCTCCCACTCACCCACCGAGCTGCAGTGGGCCTAGGGCCGTGGGGTGTATAAATTAATTTTGTTTATATTATTTCATTTAGAAATAAAATGGTCCTATGAAATTATTATTTACTAAGAAAATAAAGATCACAACAATGGAGCTCATGAAAAAAAAAACTTTAAATTAGACTTTAGATGTTTAAATGGAGAATGAAAGTTTAACATCGATAATGGCTCATACCAGCAACAATGACTCACATGAATAAAATAGAATTTAAAGTATCATGGAATTTTTTATTTCTATCAAGAGAGCTTGTTCCAGAATTCACATTACATTTGCACATAATGGATTTCTGAATAGATAGTTTATTATAACTCTACCATAAATAATGCTCATTGGGCTATAGCATTATCAAAAAAAATGAACTCTGTCCTCAGGTTTTTCCTCTATTCTAGCAAGAGTAGAATTTACCTATAAAATGTTCCCCTTAAAAAGTAGCTAAAAATATGATTTAGAGATATTCCTTAACACATAGGAAATTTATAGAAGAGAGCATGCATACATGACATCTTAAGCTGTTAATAGTACTATAAACATTTTACTGAAATAAGACTACAGATCATGATTTATCAAAATCTAGCAAAAATCACAAGAGAAATGTGGGCAAGAAGACAGATATGCACAGGAAAAGTTGACACAGTCACAATATGGTAGCTTTCGCTATGTTGTCTTGAATAAGCTTGAAATATTCTGTAAATTAATGGTCTTTAATCTGCTTTAGGTCACAGACCCCTTTATGAGTTTGATGAATTATAGACTTCATCCCCAGATGGAAAAATACATATGCACAGAAAATGTTTGCTATCATTTTAGTACGATTATAAATCATTGAATTCCTGCATGCACCACCATTGTACAGAGAAATGGAATTATGTCTGAGATCGTGAAAAATAAATGCCATTGATTGGCCAGGAAGAAGCTTCTGTTCTGAATCTACATATACCTTTTATTTGGAGAGAAGACATCTTGGGTTTCAGGGTGTTAATAAGGTTTAAATCAATATGAGACAGTTAAGCATATCTAACACAGTATTCCCCCAAAAAGTCTTATGTGAGGGGAGCAGTCATTTCAGTTGGACTTCTATTAGCACAATCAAGGATATATTTTATGACTGAGTAGGCTGAGGATAGATTTCTGAAACAGTAAGAGCCTCTCATTAAGGTTTTTCGACAGTAAAGTTTGGTTTTCCCTTTTAAGTTATCAAATAATATTTTAAATCACTTTCTTCTTTTTCCAAATAATTTCTTTTAATGCCACAACGTAGCTGGGGGATTGCAGCTCTCAGCTTCCTGCTATGCTCTGGAAGGGCTAGGGATGGCCCCTCCTCCTCCTGAGAACTCAAAGCCTGTCTCAGCAGTAACTTATTTTCTAGAGAACATTGCAAATCTACGCCTCGCCTCCTTCAGCGGCCGCTGTGTCTGGGACCTTCAGTGGCTTCTGAGGCCTTTGTGGCCCTGGGATTAGCCAGTGCTGCTGACCTTGCTCCTGGGGTGAAGGCATGGGACAGGTTCTCCCGCAACTACCACTCAGAGGGCTGGCAAAGACGAGCCCACTGCCCGACCTCCGACCTCCGTTTGCTCTTGGTCTCCCCTTTGGCTCTGTGGAGCCCTTGGCAGGCAATCCAGTGCTTTGTCTTGGCCAGCCTACCTGAGCATGCCATCCCTGTGCCTTTCTTAGAAGTTCTGGGCTCAGGTCCCTGAAGCAGGCGAGGGCCTGACAAGGCCACCTATCTAGGCACCCATAGTGACAGGTCTGCGATTTCCAGAAGAGTCTGTCAGTGTCACTCAGGGAGGGTGACAAGCAGACCCATGGGATCCACACAGGACTGCAGACTTGTCAAGTGTTCCTGCCAGTCCTTGGACTCCTGACCTCATTCCTGTTGAGCAATGTTGCTTCCCATGAGTGCTAAGCTGGAAGGCCTGTGCAGACATAAAACAGCCATGCCCTTGTGTAGGCACTCCAATGACCCCTGACCTCATTCATCAAGTCCTTGCCACCACGGGTGACTTCGGCCGCTGAAAAAACCTCAGGCCCTGACACGAACTATGAGTGTGGCAAGATTCCTAAGAAAAATAAAGAAAAGGCTGCAACATCTCAGAGAACATATGCAGTACCAGTAAGCTGCCTGCTCACTAAGTACACATGAAACCAGCTGCACATGATGCCTGGGACAAGGGCCCAGGGTGTGATGATGCTGGGAGACTCCAGAGTGGCCTTGCTTCCTTCGGGACCTCCCGGCCTCTAAACATCTGGTCTTAGGACTGTGCTGGTACATGGACACAGGATTGGCAGTCAGCTGTGGGCCAACCTGTGTTTCTGGCCCAAGGCAACAGTTCCTCCCATTTGAGGGGGGGCTGTGTCTACTTCCCTGCAAGACAGATGACTGGGCACCCTGAGCAACACTTCTCAACACAGGATTCAGCAGGCTTCCAGTGGCAAAAACTTGGATTGGCTCAGCTCTGCCCCCTGCACAGGTGGAGGAGCCAGGAGGCAAGTTCTCCAGCAGCAGCATCTGCAGCCCACCCACCCTTCCTTCTCTCCCCTCTGGGCAGGATGAGGAGATTGGTGCAGCTCAATGAAAGTGTCTAGTTCCTCTGCGATGAAGCCTTTTTAGGGGACCTTGTTCCTAGGCAGGGCACAGATGGCCAGGCACTGGAGGCTAACATAGTTGAAAGTCTGCATGGAGCTCCTGGCCAGAAGCTTCTCATTGAGCAGCACATAGGTCGTCTTCTTGAAGGCATTGGTGGCATCCATGGGGGCACTGGCCTCGATCAGGGCACTCCTGATGGTCGGGTAGTTTGTTCTGCACCCCAATGTGCAGAGGCACATTGTTGTCAAAGTTCCTGCTGTCAGGTTAGGCCACGCAGTCCAGCAGTACTTTGACCTAATGTAACAAGGGGAGGGTGCCCTCACAGTAGTGGCCCAAGTTGGTGGTCTCCTTGTCCAGCACCATGTGCAGGGGCATGAAGACTTTGAGGCTGCGAGGCACACACTTGTGCAGGCAGTAGACAGTCTGGTGCTTCAGGTGCTCCTGGCTGGGACTGCACTCTACCTTCCTCAGCAGGTAGAGGAGGTGCAGGATGATGGCTAGTGCTTTGTTGAACTGGGCCTAGTCTCCAAGCTTCTTGGGCAGCTGCAGGCACCTCTTTGGTGATCACCCCCATGAGATCTGTGAAGCTGATTTGTGTGACCTGGATGTCATTGGCAGCCCAATCCTGCAGCACGTAGGAGAAGAGTTCAACAAAGGACACAAAGCTGATGGTAGTCATGGGGCTCAGGGGCTCCAGGTTGGTTTGCTGCATGTCTAGGGCATACTTCCTCAGGCAGATGCAGCGTTCAAAGTTGCTGGAATCAGTGTATACCGTGCCCTGGTAGCGAATGTAATAGGATGTTTCCAGATGCGAAGGGCCCAGGATGCGCTCTCGGATGAGCAGGACCTGCATTTGCATCTCATTCAGATTTGTGATCAGCGTTTCCAACTCTTGTAAGGTATTCACCTCCCTAGAATAGTCATAGGCCAGGACCAGCTGCTGGGACTCAGATTTGGGCAAATACTTGAGCGCCCTGGTGCTGCAGCTCCGTGGCCTGATGGCCTGTCTCCAGTGCTTAAGGTCCCCCAGAAGATGGCTCTTCTTACCCACGCAGGTGGCTCCCAGCAATTCTAAGGCTTCCAAGCAGCAGTATCCTTGCTGGTGGGGCAGCAGCTTCCGTAGGATTCTCTGCTGACTTGCTCCTCTGCAGAGGAGCTGCGGGTGTGAGTGCCCTATCGGCCTTTAATCACTTTCTTTCCATTATTAACAGTCTCTCTATTAACTAGAATACAATCTGATAGGAATCTCTTTACAAAGAAAAAACTTCTCTTTTTCCATCAGTAACTGAGAAACATTTCTTTTAAGGTCTCATTTATATCGATGCTGATCTTCCTATATTTCTGCTTTATCTTCCCTAGGAAATCTTAGGAACCTTCAATGTCTACTCCTTGTATCATCCTAGGATGAGTCTATTGTCCTTGTCTCACAGAGCCTGGCTTACCTCCACATGTTTATAATCTGCCACTAGCTATTATATTATTATTGTTGTTGTTTTGGTTTCTGTAGTGAGGTTTTGAAACGGGATTCTCGATGGTGTTTGTTTAATTTTAATATGTTTATGGACTTTTTGTGATTCCTTTTGTCAGTAATTTCCTGTTTCATTGCACTATGATCAGGTCATATGGGACCTGATAATATGGGATAATTTCAGTTCCTATGCATTTACTTAAGCATGTTCTATGTGCCAGTAAATGGTCTATTTTGAAGAATGTCCCATGTGCAGCTGAGGAGAATGACTGTTCTCTAGTTGTTGGGTGGAGCATTCTGTAAACATCTACTAAATTTATTTCTTTGCAAGTTTGTTTTAGTTCTGTTATTTCTTTGCTGAATGTTTTGCCTAGTTGATCTATTTCCTTCTAACAATGGGGTGTTAAAGTTTCCCATTACAATTACGTTATGCTCATTTTTTTTTGTATTTTAGAGAAGGAGCTACAGGATGTTCAGGGTTTCACTACTAATCTGTCTGTTTACAACCTCTCAAGAGATGGAATTACAGGCACTTTGCACCATCATTCCCAGTCTCAATTGCCATCTGAGCAAGCCCTGAGGGCAGGGCCAGTAAGGCAGGCCCTGCGGATGAACTCCCAGCCCTTGCACCTGCTTGCAGGCACTTCAATCCTCTCATTTGATTTTTGATACCTATTAAAATTTGTCTTATATAGGTGGGTGCTCCTACAATTGATGAATATATTTTTGCCCAATTTTGCATGCTTCTATCTAGTAATCTGAACAACGAATTTGAAGACAATATGTAATGTAACTAGCATTGTTGAATTCCTATCATTTTGCTTAGTGAAATTCTATCTTTTCTTTTTTTTTGTATTTAGACAAGGTCTATAGGGTTTCACATAGATCGGACTTATAGTGATCCTCCTATTTACAGCCACCCAAGTGCTGGGATTATAGGGGTGTGCCACCACACACAGTCTCAATGGCTATCTCAGCCTGCCCTCGGGGCGGTGCTGGCATGGTAGACTCCAGGCTCCTGCACCTGCCTAAACCAGGGCTTTAATACACTGAGCTATTTTGCTGGCCCTCTATGTTGCTTCTTATGACTACTTGTTGTTTATTTTACTGATTTTCATTCTCTTAAAAAATAAAAGGAACAAGATTCTGGAAACAGAACAGGTGATCTAAACAGATCCATTTCAAGATCAGAGAATCATAAAATACTCCAAAGTCACAGTGTTCATATTTAAAGAAAATATATTCTCTTCAGATTTTCATTTCTTTCTGAATTGTATATAAGAAGAGCACTTAATCATTGTGAGATTCACTTATATGCTCACAGTGTTCATGCACTTCATGAGTAGATTAGGAGCCAGGCTGATTCTTTCCTTCCAAGTTATTAAAACAGGTAATGTGCTTTTATTAATGTTAAAATCAACTAAGATAATTCTGGAAAATTAATGTTTAAAATGAATGCAATTTCAGAGTTCCACGAATGCATTTTAGGTTTATTACTATTATCCTGTCCAGGTTGCTATATTCAGCAGTTTTGATCTCTACAGAAAGGTAGGACTGATGTCTCTGTCTTTTCTGCATGATAACCTTGTTATCTGGCACTTTTCCTGGAGTGAAAAGCTATCACGATAGCTTGCAATGACACAATCTTTTAAAACATATGCAGTTAAAATATCATGAGTCAAGGGGAGAGGATTTTCCTTGTAACTTTTTTGACATAAGCCAAAAGATAGATTTGTGTGAATGTCCTTATTTATCTTTATCTCTCTCAGAAACACACACATACAAATATAAAATAAACATATGAATGTGCATTAGACTAAGCATTGTACATAATTCGAAAGACACGTTCACTATGATATAAACAGAACATACAATATTTTTCCTCATGGAACTTGTTTTCTCATGGATGAATGAACAATCTATGTAGAGGGATTATTCTTCAGCAGGTAAGACTCTCCTTACTATGTAATATAATGGAAGAAAACACACAGTAGACTCATAATTTGCACATCAGAAGAGGAGGCAATCTCCCTTGTTTGCTAATTTCATTAAGAAAAAAAGAAGTAAGTACCTGAACCCAGGATAAACATGAACTATTCAAGTTAAAGATGTTTAAGGAGTAAGGACACATGTAAAAATAGTAGTTAGTTAAAAAAACATACTGGAGTAGTGCTGAGGATATATCTTGGTTTGAGCTAAGGAAGTTAAAGTGAAAGAAATGTACCTTTCCACTCCTCTCCAGCAAGTTTAAGCAACTGGTATCTTAATTGCAAAATTCAAATGGCTGGTTGAAAGTACATGTTTTTACAGAAGAAACCCAATGGAGGGAGATGTTATTAAGCACTTCAGATTGTTTTCAAGGGTGTACATTTAAAGAGACACACAGACTGCTGCAGGTTGAATAGGTCTATTTCTAGCCTCACTTTCAGAAACCATGATGAACTTCAGTGGAACTAAAAGTTAGGGGTCCAACTAGAAAACATACTCTTAAGTGAATAAATAAGACCCACATGTACAAACAATGAGCTATCTCCCTAGTGTGAGAACATGAAAGAGAAAATGGAATCTGAAGGGTGCAACACATTCTGAGAAAAGGTAATGAACCTGTTCAAAAGGAAAGAATTACAAAGTTGAGGAGAAGGACAGGAAAGGGAGTAGAGGAAAGAGATATATCTATGTATGTAAGCAGGATGGCTTGGAAAACTGTACTGTGGATTTCTGCTGGTCTATGGAAAGGAACTCTTAATTAATACTTTTTTGTCTCCTTTTTTTCAATTCTTTGAACTTTTTCTCTTCTTAATTTTTTATATCTTTCTTTTTCCAATTTTGCATGTATATATCTAGTAATATGAACAACTAATTTGAAGACAACACCATGCAATAAAACAAATACTCTGAAATTGATATTATTTTGTTTAGTGAAATTCTGTATCAATTTTGATTTTTCTGTCTTAATGCTCTTTTATAGATTTTTTAAAAAATAAAGAAGAAACAGATAGGATTAATTTTTTTCCATGCTATTCCTTTTATTTATTTATTTTTTCATAATGTTTTGGTATTGTACAAGGTGCATACATGATATTATATTTACAGATATTATTTTAGCAGATATCTCTTATGAGTGAATTAAGAGTGTAGCTGCTTACTTATCTTATTTTTTATACCTGAATTATAACAAAAATTTAATAATTATTTTCCTAGTGGATGACTGTAGTACTAGAAACCGACATAATATCCTGTCCAACCATCTTTAGTGCAGATCTTGCCTCTCATAGGATTGTGTAGAAGCACAGCATTATCAATCCCAACTGTACTGTCTATACACACACATCATGAGTTCTTCTTTCTATACCCCTTCCTTTGTCTACACCTGTCAAAGGTGGGCACTCCATTGTCATTCAACTAACTTAGGTACTTGAACTCGACACCACAATCCAACACAGTCTAGCATTCTACAATGATAGTGAATTATTCAAAGAAGTTGTCGACCATAGCCATTTACAGCTCAGCTTAATATTATGGCCCCAAGATGTATACTTCATTTTTATACTTTTCTGCTGGATGGTTAAGACATAGATAGATCAAGACTTATATACCAACACATGAACTTTATATTTCCTATGTGGTCAATGAAGTTTTCTCAGGGTTTATCTTGTAGTCCTGTACATTATTTTGTAGTTCCTTTGTCTGTGTCATCCAGATGGGGATTAAGATAGTCATGAAAGACAGACTAAAGGTTGTGATTGCCCTATGTAAGTCTTAGAGTGAAGAATCTAAAAAAACAGAGGGTGATGGTTAGGCAGGATAATGTTCATACTTTGATTTTGGAGTTAGGATAGTCTTTAAGGCCTTGCTTTGGGTTGGTGCAGAGTAGTAAAATAAGCCAATAATCATGGGGTGGTTCAAGAAATTCAAAGCAAATTTTTGGCCACCTGATACTGAAATGGCTAAGAATGATAATTGTAGATGAAATGTGAAGGAAGACTATGAACCAGATGATAAAGGAAATAAAGTGTCAGATAAGCATAAGAACTAGAGCATTCTAATATGAAAAAGAATGGGAGCATCCATTATAAATAAATAGAAAGGGGAGCTACGTGTTCTGTCTTAAATGAAGACAATATAGATTTGTTTTACAGGATTTTAATGATCACCATCCTTTTATGACCACCAAGTTTCAGCAAAGCAAGTAGGTAATCAGCCTAAAGAAAGTGTTCTAGAGGCTGGGTGTGGTGGTGCACTCCTGTGATCCCAGCACTTAGGAGGCTGAGGCAGGAGAACTGCCATAAGCCTAGTCTACACAGTAAGACCTTGCCTCAAAAACAAAAAAAAAAAAAGCAAAACCAAAACCAAAAAGGAACTGTTTGAGCTGTATCAACAGCTGTGTGTGGAAACACATATGTGAAGAAATATGAGTATTCTTATTGTATGTGCTGCTGAAGCAAGCACAGCATGAGGTTTTTAAAACTGATCAAACAATATGAGCACTAACTGTTCTTTTCAACAAATTAATAGAAATTAATAGTACAATAAACTTAGTTATTTTGTGTATATGCACACATCTCTTTTCCCCTTCATTCTTTTCTCTTTTCTCCAATCCCAGTTGTTCCTTCCTTTTGAGCAGTATTTTTCCCTTTCTCTACATCCATTGTACTTTTTGGATCTTATTTATTCTTTCAGTTTCTTACACTAGGGAGACAATATGATGTTGCCACATGTGGGTCTGATTTATTTCTTCTGAGTATGGTCTCTGAGATAACAATATGCAATATAATAACCATTTTAAATTTTCTATCATCTTGTTTCAAATTCCATATTGCTTTTTTTGTGTTTTTTCTCTCTCTTTAAAATAAAAAAAAAAAAACCATGGGTACTGCTTTTTGCTTTTCAAGGATTTAACAAACACAATAATATTCTTTCTTTTCTTTGGCAGAACTGAAAATCTAAACCAGGGCTTTGTGCATGCTAGAAAGTACTCTATCACTGACCTATATGCTAACCCCTAGAATAATATTTTTCTTTGACTTCCTTTTTCATTACTGGGGATTGAACCTAAGATTATATGCCACTGAGTTACTCTTCCAGTCCTTTGTACTTTATTTATATTTTGAGATAGGGTTTGGCTATGTTGCCAAGACTATACTCGAAATTATGACTCTTCTGCCTAAGTCTTCTGAGTATCTGGGATTACTTGTGTACACCTCTGTACCTAGCAAGAATAGTATTAGTCTAATGTGAAATTATTGTTTCACATTAAAACAATTTTGCTTAGGTTTCCACTCAGATTTTAGGGCATGGAGAGCAAGATATTCGATCCTTTATGGTTTTGTCACAGAAAACAAAGAAAATAATGCATTAGTTCCCATAAAGCAACTTCCTTAAAGAGTGCTTGTGTATCTCCCAGGTGGAGCCCTCACATCCTCATTCATGTGGACTAGAGGGTTTTACGCTGAGTACCAAGGTCTTTAAGGATAGTTGTGCTTTGAAGGGCCATCCAGGAGACCAATAGAGTGAAGTGGAATGTCAAACAGGTTGAAATCTAGGCCCACACTAAAACAGCTCTGTCATTCTTTTATGTGTTGAGTTTCTATATTTTGTTTTAAAGAAGATTGATTGTTTTTAAAAATTAGTTTGGAAATGTTACGCTACATTTACGAATCTTCAAAGCTGCTAATAATTAGTGTGACCTTTATTCTATCTTCACCTAGAGCTGTCATCCTTCTAACTTCATTTAAAAATTGGTGATAATGATGCTGTCTCCTACTTGTTAAGTATAACAAGAAAATACATCACAAAGTGCTTTCTTTGACATATATGATCACAATGGAATTTTATCATAATTATTGTCTAGGTACAAGAATTTATTCATTCACTAATAGGTGGCCACTTAAAAACCTTGATATATTGAGACCCAGTAACGAACCATACCATTTGTTCCAGCCTTTGGTAACTTTCTTATATTTAGATGCAAAGCAAAAATAATTCCAGAAATTTTCTCCAAAAGTCATTTTTTTTACTAAAACATGCTTCAGTGCTGTGTCTTTGGCTTTTGTCAAGTATTCACATGTGAAACAGTGAAATGATGAACATTGTGTACCTTTTCTAGGTGGATTTACTGGGAAAATGATCTATTACGTTGTTAAATATTCTTTGTATAAAATATCAGAGTATTTAGTGGTCCAGCCAAATAGCTCAGTAGATTAAAGCACCTGCAAGGGGGCAGAGGGGCTAGGAGTTCAATCCCTGGGCCTGCCGTGCTTGCCCTACCCCCGGAGCACATTGAGACTACAACTGAGACTGGTCGTGATGGTGCATACCTGTAATCCCAGCTCTTGGGAGGCTGAACACAGGCAGATCACTAGGAGTCCAATGTAGTAGTGAGACTCTGAGCATCCTTCTCTAAAATACAAAAAAAAAAAAAAAAAAAAAAAAAGATTATGTAGTGTACTGTGTTTTGTTTCTTGCTTTAAGTGGGTAGGAGGTTAGAACAAAATCTAATTCTTTTGTTTTATCTAAGGACTTCAAGTTCTAAATCTCTCTATCTTTCAATGTCTGTCTGTCTGCCCTCCTCCTCTGGTTTTCTCTTCACAAACATGCACAGTTTCAGTATCTGCTTCTGTCAGCCAGTTATTCTTATTTATCAATGTATTGCTTCTCTTCATTCTTTTTCCATCATCTTTGAAAATGAAATTAACTCATATGTTAAATTTACCTTTTACATGTGTATACGTTTGACTGGGGAGATAGCTCTGCAGTTTAAGTGTCTGCCTGGAAAGCACAAGGACTGGAGTTTGGTTGTGCTGGTCCCAGAAGCCCATGCAAACTGTGTTGGTCCGAAACTGGGTGTGGTGGTGCACTTCTATAATCCCAGCTCTGGAGAGGCTGAGATAGGAGGATGCCTAAGAGTCTGAGCTGTGTAGTGACATCTTGTACCAAATACATAAATAATATTTTAATTGATTTTATTGAGAAACAAATAGCAATGAGACAGTTTCAAAACAGGTTAGTAGGACAGTTACAGTACTTAATACATTTCATATTGTTCTCTTCATAGTACAAGTTGGAGACATGATATCCTGTCCAAACACTATCAGTACAAATTTTTCAATTCATTGAATTAAGAGAAAGTAATTGTATATCTATCCTATTTTGTATATACATGCACAAAATGGTCCTTCATTTGTATCCCCCTTTTTTGTTTAGTTTTGTCAGAGATGGGTAGTCCATTGCCATTTAAGTATTGTAAGTGCATGAATTCAGCAAAATAATCAAATATAGTCTAGTGTTCCATAATAGTAGTGGGTTATCTGTAGGATTGGATAAAATTACAACACAATTAAAAGGAATGTGAGAACTTAAGAATTAAATAACAAGAAGGACAAGGAGAAAAGCTAGGAAACATGACAGGGGCAAAACCATACATTTATATGCACAAGATGGTTAAGGCAATGATCCTGAGAATGTTCAGCAGGTTTTCGAAACTAGCAGTTAATTGGTAGAATTCTCTCCCTGACTAACTTACTGATAGCTGTGAACTAAGCAGCTGCACTGAAGATATCAATGTGTAATTCTAGAGTCATTCTTGGAATGCCTGTCATTCTGGTCTTCTAAATATGTACTACTTGTCATGTCATATCAATTACTGCAATACTGTCTTTCAAGTAAATGTTTGTTTTAAAAAAGGGTAATAAGCCAGGCGTGGTGGCACAGGCCTGTAATCCCAGCACTCAGGAGGCTGAAGCAGGAGGATTGTTATGAGTTCAAGACCAGCCTGATCTACAAAGTAAGCTTAAGGCCAGCCAGAACTGCATAATGAGACCCTGTCTCAAAAAGACAAAAAAAGGGTAATAAATAAAAAGAAGAGACAAGACATAAATAATATTTTAAAAGACTACATGTGTATACTTTTGCAGAGGCAAAGATGTTCTCCTTCTCATTTTGATAGATGGCTTATAATATAGTTTGTTTAACTATTTAATATTTTCATATTATTTTCAATCAATCATTGCGATCCAACCTGTG
>PVKA01045852.1:0-15290 GCA_004027165.1 Ctenomys sociabilis | reverse complement strand
TTTTTGTCTTTTTCACACACACACACACACACGAAAAAATATATATATACCCTGACATAATATTGATACTGTTTTGTGGAAATCTTCAGTGACCTTTTAAATGGGTTCATCCAATATAATTATATTTTACATAGTCCTGCATTTAAAAAAAATATGGTGACAAGAGGATCTGGGAGCAGACTGTTCTTCTCCATCTTCTCCCTGCCTTTAAACCGTGGAGCTACATGTTCCTTTGTTTTGTCATTACTCGAAAATGCGTTATATTTCAGTAAAACACTACATGAGACAGAATTCTGCAGCACTGCTTGGAGAGCAATTTTCTCCCATGTGATGTACCCTTCTCCATGTATTAATCTTTCTTTTGATGTAATAGTGTTCAAGCTGCATATTTATGAGGACTGAGAAAACATACATATTTTTTCCTCCTTTTCGGGTTTTTCTGTTCACTAATTGTTTCTAAATATTTCCTCTTAATTATGGGAAAATGTTACCTCTGCTCGCATGAGATTCTGAAGTTTGTGTGCATTCAATAAATATGGATTCTGTTCCTTTAAAAACAAAAGATGCCATAGAGTTTGTTTTTAGGGAATGCATTACCTTTTCATGTGTAATAATCTGCATTTATTCATTTATAAAAAGCTACATTTATTTAAACATAGTTATTGTTTTCTGGTTATGAATATTTGTTTTATTTGCTAGTTTCTAGTATGGTTGGCAAAATTTTGTAACTTCAACCTTTGACCATTCTTCCATCAATTACTTAGTTTAGAAATATAGTCTTTTTTTGCCAAGAATCTGATTTTTTTTATTTTCCATAATTTTATTGAAAAACAAATAGCAATGAGACAGTTTCAAATCAAATTAGTGGAACAGATTCAATAATTTTAAAAAATTACTGTTTTTGTAGTGGTTTTTGTTGTGCAAGGTGCATACATGATATTCTGTTTACAAGCACTATTAAGGCAGATGCCTCTATTCAGTGAATTAAAAGAATGTAGCTATATATCTATCCTTTTTTAAACCAGAATTATAGTACAGCTTAAATAGTTAATACTTTTTACATTGTTATCTTCCTAGTGGTTATCCATAGTACAAGAAGCAGACAGGATATGCTGCCCAAACACTATTAGTGCACATATTTCTTCATAGAATTACATGAAAGTACTCCATATTTATCCTAACTGTACTGTTTATACAAACAGAATGGTCCTTCCTTTGTATCCCCATTTTTCTTTCTTTAGTCCTGTTAGAGATGAGTATCCTATTGTCATTCAGTTATTATAGGTGTTTGAATTCAGTGAAACAATCCCACTCAGTCCAGCAGTCCACAATAGTAGTGAGTTATCTGAAGAACTTGTTGACTAGAGCCATTTACAGTTCAGCGTATTATTATGGCCTTATTTGTATTTATTTATTATTTTATTATTATTTATTAATAATATTATTTATTTATTATTTTATTGAAGTAAAAATATCAATGAGGCAGTTTTAAGACACCTTAACAAATAAATACATTGTAATAAATACATTGCAAACAGTTTTCATAATGATTTGGTATCATACAAGGTGCATACATGATATACTTACAGACATTATTATAGCAGATGTCTCTTATCAGTAAATTAAGAGAGTATAGCTGTTTGCATATCTTATTTTTTATACCTGAATTGCATCAAAGATTCAATAATTAATACTTTCTGCCTTATTATTTTTCTAGCAGTTGTCCATAGTACTAGAAGCCGACATAATATCCTGTCCAACCACCATTAGTGCAAATCTTGCCTCTCATAGAATTATGTAGAAGCACAGCATTATCTATCCCAACTGTACTGTCCATACACACACATCATGATTCTTCCTTTCTATACCCCTTCCTTTGTCTACACCTGTCAAAGATGACACTCCACATACACACTTCTCAGAGGACAAAATTAAAGAAGCGAATAAATATATGAAAAAATGCTCCACATCACTAGCCATTCGTGAAATGCAAATAAAAAAAACACTGAGATACCATCTCACTCCAGAAACAATGGCTATTATAAAGAAATCAACCAACAACAAATGTTGGAGAGGCTGTGGGGAAAAGGGAACACTTCTCCACTGCTGGCAGGAATGTAGACTGGTACAAGCATTGTGGAGGTCAGTGTGGAGACTCCTCAAAAGAGTAGGACTTGAAATCCCATTCAAAACGGCTACCCCCTTACTGGGAATTTTCCCAGAGGAACTGAAAACATTAATTATATCATATGATATATGTGTACCTATGTTTATAGCGGCACAATGTGTGATAGCAAAATCTTGAGAACAACCAAGATGTCCATCACACGATGAATGGTTGAAAAGGATGTGGTATTTCTATATAATGGAGTATTACTCAGCTGTTAAGAATAATAAGCTTGGGGCTAGGGGTATGGCTCAGTGGAATAAGTGCTTTCCTGGCAAGCACAAGGGCCTGAGTTCAACCCCCGGTTCTGTCAAAAAAAAAAAAAAAAAAAAAAAAAAAAAAAAAAAAAAAAAAAAAAAAAAAAAAAAAAAAAAAAAAAAAAAAAAAAAAAAAAAAAAAAAAAAAAAAAAAAAAAAAAAAAAAAAAAAAAAAAAAAAAAAAAAAAAAAAAAAAAAAGATAAGCTTGAAGCATTTATATTGAACTGGATGCCACTGTAGCATATACTTATAAGTGAAATAAACCAGACACACATGTGTAAATATCATATAGTCTCCCTAGTATAAGAAGCAAAAAGAAAATATACAAATAGAAATGTACCACAACAAGTAAAAACATCTAAGTCAGATAAGGCAAAGTGAATGGCATATGCTGCAGGGTACAGTGCAGAGGAGAAAGCAAGATAGAGGTAATATTGAAAGACAGATGTCTGTCCAAATCTGCTTCTCTATGTTCTATGTTTTTCAGTGGGTTCAAAAGAGAAAACAGAACTGTTTAAGTGAATACTCATTTAATTACATATTAAACTTCACTCTGCATAAAATGGGAGAAATATAGCTATTTAAATTTTAATACTTAAAGATTGATACCATCACTACTGAGAAATGTATAAAATGTATTCCCAAAATAATTCATTTTCTTTTTGTTTAATATTTAAATAACAATGATACATGTAGAATGACTTTCCAGTGTTTTAAACTTTGGTTCATCCTTTCATCTTTTCCATACAGTATCTGCCAGATAATAGGAAAGATAAAATCCTCATTTTACTGCTCTAGTTTCAAAGCTGCATTTTTGTCTCATATGCAACCAAAAGTACAACGTTTTAGTTAAAAAAGGAGAAATAAGTTTTCTGCCATGTATTGGACAACAGTGTTGCTATAGTTAATAATGTGTGCTTTGAAATTTCTAGGACAATATAGTTCACATGTTCTTGGACCAAAAAGGTTTTGTAGGAATGGATATATTATCTATGTTTAATCATTTTATGTTGTGTACATTTATCGTGTCCCTTTTACCCAGTAACTACCATGTATACAATTGTAACTCAGTTTGTATAATAAAATATACATATGTCAGAAATCATCATATGCTTTTTAAAATAATCACAACACAAGATTACAGTACTGATCCCTGGCCTGTTGTTATGGTTTGTGCGTAGTTGTCCCCCAAAGCCTCATGTAGTGTTTCTGACTACACACTCTAGAGTTTGTGATTAACTCATGATCCACTGGTATTATGTGTGATCCAAGGCTGGGATTATGGGTTTTAGTACTGCTGGGATTATCGGTGTGAATACCTTCCCCAGTCTGAGGCAGAGAACCTGAATGTAATATAAGAGACAGAGAAACAGATTTTAGTGATTCCAACCTTATTTGTCCTTCTATATCTAAAGCATTGTACTTTTTATTGCATATAAGGTGACAGACCTTGTTGTTGCTGTTCAGCCACCATGAACTGCTGCCCTCCGCCATGCGCCCCTCTACCTTGGAGCCAGGTGAGTATGGACTGAAACCTCCAGTAACTGTGAGCTAAATAAACCTTTCCATCCTTCATTTGGGTGCTGGGCATTTGTCCCAGCAATGAGAGATGAGTAACTAAGACAGAATTTGGTACCACAGGAGTGAGGTTGATGCTAAACCTGACCATGTGGATTACAAGTTTTGGGGACTGGCTTATGGGAAGAGATAGGAAAGCTTCAGAGATTTCGCCTACAAGCAAAGCGCTGGAACAGCTCTGGCTGTTCTGTTTTGGAGATTCTGGTCAGAACTCAGAAGACCAGAAGGCTGACAGAAAGTCGGCCTGTAAAGACCAGACTGGGAGGTTTCTGCTGGGAAGAAGGACTGCATTTGTTGTTGGACTCCAGATAATTTGTGCTATGATTTGGCCAAATGACTATCTGAATTTTGCTCATGTCCAGAGATTTTACCCAAAACTGAATTTAAGCACGGCAGACTAATTAATCTTTCAAAAGATATTTCAAAGCAGCCAAATATTGGGGCAGTCACATGGCTGTTATTGGAGGCTTTTAGTCAGATTTATGTTGAGAATGAAGAGCAAGGAGCCCAGAAGGATGGTCAAAAATGTTGTGGGTTTGACCACAAAGGAAACATTAAGAAAGCTGTGGACTGCAAAGATGGAACTGAGAGGATCTCCATGGAGAAGGAACAAAAGACTAGAAAGGATGGCCTGAGGGCCTCACAGGAGGTGGCAGGTCTCCACCCTTTGCAACCTCAGAATTGCAAAGGTCAGGGACTTTGCCCTGAGGGCAAAGCTGCAGAGCCCCGTGTTCCAGAATGGTGGCAGAGGCCACACCACATTCCAGAATGGCACCAGCACGGAGAATTTGTTCCTGGGAATCAGGGTCAGAGTGCTGAGCCACCCAGGCACTCACCCCCTACAGCCAAGAGAAAGGAAAACCTGCCTAGTGCTCCAGCTGGCAGCAGACCTCAGCATCGTCCATGTGGTAATGGTTTTAGGTGCATGCAGAATGCAGGCATTCTGAGATTAAGAAGGCTTCCACCTCAGTTTCAGAAGAAGGCCTGGGAAATCAGCCAGTGTGCCCCCACGAGGACTGTGTGTGAAGCTGTAAAAGAGAAGCCCCAGAAGTTTGAGTGGAAACCCCAGAAGTTTGGAAAAGCCAGGAACATGGATCATCTAAGGGAAACTGCAAGGAAGGAGCAAAGCCGACCTGAGAAAGAAGCCACAAGAGCTGCAACCACCAGAAGTGCCATAGGGGTAGAGTCATGTAGGGCCTTTGGAGCTCTCACAACTCAGTGCAGACTGCTTCGGATGTTCCAGTTGGAACTATGGGATTTAATGTTTGCCCTGCTGGATTTTGGACTTGTGTTGATTCCAGTGTTTTGTATTCCTCTGTTTGCAACTTTTGGACTGGTAATGTTTATCTTGTGCCTTTGAACGTTGGATGTGTTTAACTTTTCTTTTGTACAGGAACTCACAGCTAAGAGTTTGCCTTAAATGTTGGAGGAGACTTGGGACTTGACTTTTCAGCCATATTGAAACTGTTGGGACTTCAACAACTCTTAGAGATGGACTATGTCTTTTGCACAAAAGGATGTGATTGAGACTTTGGGGGTCCAGAGGTGGAATGTTATGGTTTGTGTCTAATTGTCCCCCCAAATCCTCATGTAGTCATGGGGTGGGGACTTTTAGAGTTTGTGATTAACTCATGATCCACTGGGATTATGTGTGATCCAAAACTGGGATTATGGGTCTTAATACTGCTGGGATTATGGGTGTGAGTACTTCCCCCACCCTGGGGTAGAGAACCTGAATGTAATGTAAGAGAGAGAGACAGACTTTCTTTAGAGATTGCTCTTTATTGTTGCTGTTCTGCAGCCGTGAACTGCTGCTCTCTGCCATGTGCCCCTCTACCTCGGAGCCAGCTGAATATGGACTGAAACCTCCAGTAACTGTGAGCTAAATAAACCTTTCCATCCTTCATTTTGGGTGTTGGGCATTTGTCCTAGCAATGGAGAAGAGTAAGACACCTGCCATGCCAGCCCTGCCCCAAGGGTATGCTGAGAGGGTGACTGAGGCTGGGCATGGTGGCATGTCCCTTTAATTTCAGTGCTTGGGAAGCCAAAAACAGGAGAATCACTACAATTCTGATCTGTGTAGTGAGACCCTGTAAACCCTGTAATATCTGTATCTTGTGTTTTGAATTTTTCCAATCTCCCTTCAAAAGGGAATGATTACTAACAAGTACAGGGTTTCCCTCGGTTATGATGAAAACGTTCTAAAATTGATCATTAAAGTCACTCAATTGGGTATAATATACTAAAAACTCATTGAATTATGCACTTTGTTTTTTTATGAGCAGAATATATTTACTGAGATAAAGAAAGCTCCTGTCCAACAGAGGGACAGGAGGAGGGCTGGAGTGACATGTCCCCAGGAAATTGTGCCCTTTAAATGACTGGATTGTATGACATGTAAATGATATCCAATATAGCTATTATGTCTAGAAAGCTGTCAAATAAGCTGCAATATTGTGTTGAGTTGATGCCAGCCACCAATGTCTTGCTACCAAGAGGTAGAATATGTTGTTTGCTCTTGATCTTGGCTAATCCTATGACTGTTACCTGTAATAATTTAGATGAAAGCAATACTGAGCTATTTTCAGGCCTCACCTATAAAACAACTGGCTGTGATTATCTTGTCCTCTTGCAGATTTTAGACACTACACAAATAATATCAACTATCTTGATGATATTTTAAGAAATCCTAGGTTGGCCAGGTGGAGATTTAAAAGGTAGAAAAAGATAGTGTCCAGCTCCCACATGCCTCACTTCTCAACCATTCATGCAATTTTATCTAAGACAAATCACTGTGGAGCAGAACAAACAACCTCATCATCATGCCTGAAGCCATGACTCCCCAAAAGAATCACAAAAATTAATAAACCTTTGTTTAAAGAAGTAAGCTCTGTGCACAATTGTTTCATAGCAATAAAAAGAATAGATCTGCATCAAGCTATTAAGTTATCTTATAAATTCTAGTTTAAGAGCAAGTGAGCTTAAAATACTAACAGCAGTGAAATTCTAAGGAGAATAGCAGCTTTGCAGAATAAAATACAGGGGATTCCGTGGAAAATCTAGCAGACTCCAAAAGGCAGGAATCCCAGGAATTAATATGTAATCATTCCATGAAAGGATGTCTCCATTCACAGGACAGGACTCAAATAGCCAACTCACAACTTCTAGAAGACTAAACAGGATCCTATCTTTATAAGAATATAAGATGTGATGGAAAAATACAGGCATTTAAATAGAAAATAATTGTTATAGTCAAAGAAATACTGCCATCATTCATGCCACTTTTTGAAGCAGTTCTGGAAATATTTAATTGTGTTGTTGTGATTGCCTCAATATCTTGAAACTATTTTAAATGTTTACCTTTCTCAGTCATTCTGATTTTGTTGAAAAGCCAGAAGTCATACAGTGCCAGATCTGATGAATAATGTGGATGAGGATACATGTGATGCTCTTACAAGCCCACCTTTCCATTGGATGCCCTTGGCAGTAGGTTTACATGGCTTTTGTCACATTTCATAGAGACACGAAAGAATTGCTTCAGACTATAACAAAAACAATGGGTGTGTATGTGCAGGGTGAGTGACATCTTATTGGAGAGAAATAACTGTGTCTTATTTTAATATTTTTTAAAACATTCACTATATTTTTCAATTACTCCTTGTACAATGAAGCTATAGAAACATCTGAGCCTGGGTCATCTGAGATATCAAAATGACTCAGAGATTTACAATGAAAAAAATGTATAATAGAACACTATTTGTTTAGAAAAAACAAGGATATCAAAGATGGAAAAGTTTTAGAATCTAGTAAAAGTGAAATCAAAAAGAGATACAGTTCAGAAAGTATTATAAACATGGAGATATGACTGTATATAAATTTTTCTTAACATATCACAGTGAAACAAAGAAAATATGTGGAGTTAGAAAGTTGGAAGAGCAGACTTAAATTTCACTCCTATTAATTAGGCAATTTATCCTCAAAAGAAGGAAGCTTCTCACTTAAAATGAACAATGAAAGGATTGCAACCAAGCCAACTAAAAGTGCTTCAACATATGAAGATTACAAAAATCTAAACTGAAAACAAAAAGAAATGACATCACAACAGGAAATACGGAAGAGAAAGTTGGGATCTAATATTATCAAAAATCACTGCAGAAAATTATAGAAACTGTTAAATAAAAATATGAATCTTAATTTTGTAGCTCAATCAATGTTGCAACAGATAGTTAAGCCACAAATGAAGAGAAAGACTTAACATCTTTATTTTAGTTTATTTAATATTTAATATCATTTAATATGTAACTATATAAAAATAGACACCACAAAATGAGTTACTACAAAAATAAAGGAGAGAAAAGAAAATAAGTAAAAATGGAAATTAACAGAATTTTTTAAGTCGCAAAAATTAGTAGTGTAGAAGACAGCCAAGACGAATTAAATACAGATACAGATGACTTTCCTCAGGTAATCTCAAAAGCAAATACTAAAAATAGATAACACAAGAAAACTTTCTTGAACAAAGAGGATATCCTATATTTAAGAAACATGTGTTGTTGGTCTTTGTGTGTGTGTGTGTGTGTGTGTGTGTGTGTGTGTGTGTGTGTGTGTGGTAACAAGGATTGAACTCAGGACCTTGAACTTGCCAGGCAAACACTATCCCCCAAGCCTGTAAGAGACATATGATGTTGTTTGTATCCCTTACTGTGCTGTAATTTTATCTCCACTGTGTGGTATTAAGAGGGTAGTAACATTCCAAATATGATGGTTAGAATTGAGGCCTTTTGTGGCTGGCCAAATAGCTCAGTATATTAAAGCACCTACAAGCAAATGAAGGACCCAGAGGTTCAATCTCTGGGCCTGCCAGGCTGGGCACCACCCCAGGGCATGCAATTAAGACTGGGCATGGTGGCATCCACCTATAATCCCCCCTCTTGGGAAGCTGTAAACAAGTGGATCACTACAAGTCCAATCCAGTAGTGAGACCCTGAAAACCCTATACAGCCTTCCCTAAAACAAAGAAAAAGAAAGGAAATGAGTCCTTTAGGGTTCATTAGAATTTGGTAAAATCATTAGAGTAGAACCACATAATCAAATCCTGTTAAGAAACTATGAGCCAAAATAAAACTTTCCTTTAAAACTGACCCAGTCTGTGGTATTGTCTTAATAGCAACAGAAAATTAGCAAATGCAACATACTTAAATAAAATCTACAAACACGCTTTAGATTAGAAAACTATGATAACCACAATTTAAAAAATAAATGTTGTTCTCATCAACAGAATAAAGGTAACAGTAAAAAGAATCAGTGAACTGAAATATAATAGCATAGGAATCTCTCAATCTGAAAAAATGGGGGAAAAGCAAGTAAAAATTGCTGCTAAGAAGCCTTATGTAACTATAATAAAACACTGAAGAATCCAGAAACCAGGATAGAGAAGAGAGAGTGAGGCTGAAAAAAGTATTTCAAAAAAAAGAATGAAAAATGGATACATGCAACAATGCAGGGAATCTCCAGGGAGGTACACTGAGGAAAACAGAAGCAGTCCTCAAGGATTACATTATTGTATGATTGTGTTTATGCCACGTATTTAAAATTACCAAATAGTGAGCAGACATTAAGGCGAGGTGGATGGGGCTGTTGAGAAGTATGGGGACCTCCAGGGTGCCAATGAGGGATTCTGGTATGGATGGAAAAATTCTGTCAGGCCCAGTGTTCTGGTTGCTTTATGGTTTCATCATGTTACTAAATGTTCCCACTGGGAAGGAAAAAAACTGAACAAGGCTTGCACAAGTGCTCCACGTTACTTTTAACAAATGCATGCCATTCTATAATTATTTGAAATTAAAAGGCTTAAGTATTCCTTTTTAAATTTTAATGTCATTTTATTTTGAAGTATAAAAACAAAAGCAAAAACACATGGGAGTAACAAAGACAGAAACAGGGTAACATTCTTTTTTTGAAAGAAAAGGTGGACAAAGAGAACTGGAGGGAGGGAAGGGACAACTATAAAACCTAATTGCTTCTAAATATTTCTTCTTTTATAGAATCAAATACATTCTACATTATTTCTAAAGAATAAGTTTAGAAGAAAAAAAGCACCAAGAATTAAATCCCCTTAATTTAAAAACTGAACCTATTTCTGACAGTTTATCACAGAACCACAAATGGAGTAGCTTTAAATGGTTTTAAAACACGGATTTTTAACATTCTTAAGGTGAATATATACACAGCTCACAGAGTGAAATGTTAATTTATGTGTTTCTTTCTGAATTAGTGACAAAAACTGTTGTCTTGACTCAACTTTAGTCAGACTTCTCACTTTGGTCTTCAGTTTCAGTCCACCTTCCCTGTGTAGCTCAGTTTTAGTGAGGGTTCTCTGCTTGGTGGACAGTCACCCACCCCACCCACATGCGCCTAGCACCCAGCCAGACATGTCAACCCCACTCTCCACTCCCCTCCCAGCCAGCAGCTACAAAGTGCGTCTCATCAGGCTTGCCTGTCACCTGTCAGATCACTTCAAGTAGAATCCTTCTGATTAATCCCTGTTGACCACTGCTAGGCATTTTGTACCCTGTGCCCACTGACCTCTGTCCTGCTTTTTGGCTACAAATGTGAATCTTTCCATGCTGCTTTTGGAAGTGAGCCTGGGTCTTTACAGAGATCTCTTTTCTCCTATTGCAATACTTCTGAATAAAATCAGTTTTTACTGTTTTAACCATTGGATATCTCTAGTTTTTTTATTTATCAAAATATTAATCTTTTATTGCAAAACTACTATAACATATTAAATTAAAGCACATATGCAATCTCATCATTATATCTATAGATCATTATTTTTAGGGTAGAAATCAAAATACCAAAATAGAAATCTTATAAAGCATGATTTGAACTAGAAATATAGTGTAATCTCAGTATATTTTGCTCTTTCAGGACATTTATTTCCTAGTTCTGTCCACTGACAGAGCCCAGAAGCAATGCTATCTCCCTTAACACCCAGATTACTATCTCTAAACTGCATTTCATGCTTTAGGGGGAGTAAAGGCTCTTTGGAAAAGTGGATGTCTCAGACAAGAAAGGAATAACATGTGATCTTACATGAGCCTAAAAGCAAAGATTCTAGGGAAGACTTCTGATGGCTTGTCAAAAGACACATGAATACCATGAGCAGCAACTGCAGATCGAAAAAGAATATTGAGAACATCAGAAAATATACTGACTGAAACATATCAAACATATCCAATTTCATCTGATTAAATAGTGATCAAGAGAACAAATGTGTAACCTTTCAACATGCTTAGCCAGAAAACTGTTATTCTGAAATTTTATAAAGGACAAATAAAATGTTTACTTTTTGTTTTTTTATTAACTATATCCCCAGATAACCAAAGAATTGATGAGAGGTCCTCTTTCTACAAAAATGATAGCTAAAGTAAGAAAAAGAGAAAGTTATGAAATTATTTTGCAACTCCAAATTTTAAAGAGTGGCTCAAGGTAATGATCAGTCATGAGCTGAAGAAACATCAAATGAAAAACTGTTGAGTAGAAATTCAGCATGGCTGAATAGAGGAAAAGCCACACTGCAATTACCCCAAGAAAACAATATTAAAATATGGGTAATTAGAAAAAACGGAGGGATATACATCCCAATGCCAAAATCAATCCTACACAAGAGACTTATAGATCAAATAAGACATACACATAGAGCTATATAAAAAGGTGAAGCATTCCTAGGGTTCCCTGTGGAATCTTTGCCTGGGTGTGGAGCAGGAACCACCATTCTGAGAAGTTCCCCCCAAAATGATAGACTAAAACAGCATAGCAAATTCAAGCCACCTGGGATAAATTTGGGATATAAAGCCTCTCATTAATTTTGTCCTCCTCCAAACACGATGCTTCAACCTGGCAACCAAACTCACCGGAGCAAGTGGAAGGAGAAAGTTGCTCCCTCCCCAGGGATCGTTGAGATTTTGTTTTGTTTTGTTTTGTTTTGGGGGGGGTGGTTTTCTTCTGCTTTAGTTTTTCTGGTGCACTATATCTGGCTAAGTGGAGCCTCTAGTGACAACCACTTTAGGGACCACAGCAGTGGTGAAGAAGCTGGTGAGTGGAATAGCACCATGCCTAAAGCCACAGTGCTGCTCCCAGCAGAGTGAGCTAGGAAGGAGGGATTGAAGGGGCCTTCAGCCAGGTTAGCCTGAAGGTGAAGGGAAGTCACCACTCTCAGCAATGTGACAGGAGAGAGATGCAACAGAGTGGAACACAAGAGTGAGCAAACTGTGCACAGGGCTGAGAGCAGCCTTGGGCTATAGGGTCCTTGTCACACTGTGTCAACTTGAGAAGCTGGAAGCTTGGCTGGATGGGCTCAGCTACTCCACCTCCTAGGACATGGAGGCCCCTCCCTATGGCAGAAAGGGACCATCCTAGAGTGACTCAGCACAAAAAGGGCTTTAAAAGGGAGGTTAGGAAGGATTCTGCTGGCCAATTCCCAGAGAAACTATTCTACAGTCAGCATGGAAGAAAGGGTGCCACTTCCTTGGAGGAGCTCTAGTCTGCAGTCAGAGTGGAAAGAAGGGTGGCACTTCTGCAAAGGAGCTCTGGACTTCGCAGTCAGTGCAGAAGGAAGAAAGGCTTTCTAGGTGCTGAGCTGCTGCTTCTCTCTTTGCCGTTCATTGCTTTTCACCACCAAAAACTGGTGTCCTCTACAATGTGCCAGTCTGCCTTGGAGCCAGTAGAGTATGGACTGAAACCTCCATTAACCGTGAGCTAAAGAAACCTTTCCTTTCTTAATTTTAGGGGTTGGGCATCTTGTCCCAGCAATGAGAGAAAAGTAACTAGTACAGGCTTATCTTTATTTGAAAGAGCCTGATAACTAGGGGAACAGCACAGATACCCACAGAATAAGACATGGGCAGGTTACCAAGGGACTGAAATTTCCTGGCAGAAAATTGGTCCAGTTCCTTCAGAAGGCCAATGTCAGCCCTGCTACCAGCACTAAACCTACTGCAGAAATGGCATGGTCAGTTGACATAGATTTGGACTCTGACTTAGACACTACCACAGAACTGAGGGCACTAGAGAAATTTTGTTGTTTATTTTTATTCTTGTTCTTGCTTGTTTTGTTTTCTTTTTTCTGTCTTTTCATGTGGTTGTTTAGCTTTCTGATTTCATTGTTTGCCTTGTTCTGTTGAACTTTATTCACTCTTCCCTCTACTAGTATTCTTTGTTTTAATGTTTGCATATGAGTGAAAATTATCTGTAGTCATCCTAGATTGCTTCAATATTTTCTTGATTTCTCCTTTATTCTATTTCTGTTCTTTTCTCCTCTTAAGTTTCTCAAGTTTCTAAGTCAAGTTTCTCATCCTCTGTCCTTTAGCCATGCTTCTACTATATTTCTCTTCTATTACCTCTTAATTTTACTCTGTCCCTCTTAAATCCCATCAAAGCCTAAAATCACTCTATTAAGAGGAAACTCATACCATACAAGCTTATGTTGGATATCATTATATAACTATAGCTTGTTCATATGGTGAAAGGAAGCAATTTAATATTAACCACTATACATCAGTTTCTAGGCTGTGCTTGATACTCTTGTTATTGCTAATTGTACTACTTTAGTGAAGGTCTCACATCCATTAAAATTATTAATTTTCACTTTATGACAACACTGTAAATATCTGCAGTCATTTTCATTGCTATAGTCTATACCAAAGAACTGGGTACTGAGTGAAATAGCAAATAGACAGCAACTACATATGAATTGAGAAAGTTAGCTCTTGAGACAGGCAAAAAGGCCAAGAGCCAGTTATACCTAGAAGACATCTCTTAGGAGTAGACATTTCCTGAGGAACCTTGATAGTAGTGAAAAAATACACAGCATAAGCAACTTACAAACACTGATATAAGACAACAAATAAATTTGTAAAATTGCAGAATGAAAAGATGTAGAAGAAATGTGACCACAAACCTCTAGCTCACCCATAACAAGTTCAAAGACAATAAGATAGGAGAAATCAGAAGCCCCTGACTTAGTTTTGGAAATAGTAGAAGCAGAGGTTAAAAAAATGAGTAAGGCTGGGGGTAAAATCTTGTCAGAAATAATCTCTCAGGTAAAAAGGAGGTGATCAAAATGACTTGCTAGAGTACACTCAGATTTTTAAAATATAGGAGAACTTTGGAGAATGATGTACCATGAATGTCCAACATAGGAAAAAAGTAGCATCCATGAAACAGATTTAAACAGAAATACAGAGTAAAACTTCCATTCAAAGTACACACAGTTGAATGAACCAAGGTGAGAAAAATAATATTACAACTAGAACACGAGATTTTAGCTTCTGATCACCAAATGAAAGATTTCTTAAAAATAGAAAGGGACCACAGAAAGCAGTCCAAAAGCTGCAAGATGATGCAAAGAAGAACACATAAGACTGATCATAGTGAATGAAAAAAGTAGGAGACATCACAAGTGACATTAAAACCACTGTTTTCAGAAGTAATGGAAGAAAACTCTGTAAGCATGGAGAAGAATTTGACAAAAAGATAAATGAGGCAAAAAGGACTCCAAATGTCCATCACCAAAATGAATCTACAATAAGGCATAAAATAATCAAGACTGTCACATAGTATCACCTCACTCCAGCATCAGCTCCTCTTCATAGGCTACCACAGGAAGTACCCTTAGAAGTGGAAGACTAACTTCTGAGCCCTCTCTGTACCTCTGGATACTGAGGTTTAATTGCTGCTTACCTACCTTTTCTGGCCATGCCCAGCCCACCACCCTTTTCTGCTGGCATCTGTGGCATGATTAACAGCATCGGCTTCTCGTACCCCAATAACATAAATGAAGCTGGCAAGGTTGGGACTTTTCTTCCTCTCCCTGCCTAGAAGCCCCAGCACAGAGCAAGAATCTCTGCCCCATCTCTGATTTCAATTAGGGATGGATGCTTCCTGTAAGACTCAGAGTTCTGTTTCTCCAGATCCAGACCAAATGTATTGGGGAGCCAGGCCTGGTGGTCCTCACAGGGATGAGCACATCTGAGGGCTACAGAAGACCATCTTCCATGAGTCTGTAAGCACCTATACATCCAGAGGACAAATAAGGAAAGTGGAGCCCCACGTGGTGCAGAGAAAGATGATGGGAATTAAGAACATGGCCATGCTCATCCGGATTCTCATATGTCCTGTGACATAAATGCTTTCTGTCTACCATATTCTGTATTTGCCCAAATATAGGTCAACTTCCAATTAACACAAGCCCCACTTCCCTGATGAAGTAAATGTAACTTTTTTT
>PVKA01045851.1:0-15315 GCA_004027165.1 Ctenomys sociabilis | reverse complement strand
AAAAAAAAAAAAAAAAAAAAAAAAAAAAAAAAAAAAAAAAAAAAAAAAAAAAAAAAAAAAAAAAAAAAAAAAAAAGAAAAATCAGAGTCTCTGTAAGCTAATTTTGGAGGTGTCATTACAACAATTTGACCATGTTGTATTAGAAGATAACAGGTTCTGCTTATACTCAAGACGAGATGATATTAACATAGGAATATGAGGCAGATGCCAAGAGGTGATCTTAGGACCTGCCCACTATGATACCTAAACAAGGTACACTGGGTTACAATGCTAACACAGCCACAGTTTAATATGGATTTGCCCCCAGTAGGTAAGCACAATATATATTATTGTTGCACAGTCCTCTGGGAGAGATGTAACTATTAGCCCCATTTAATAAGTGAAGATAGCAAGACAAAGAGAGGTTAAGTAATTAATTCTATGAAACTCTCATTCACTTATGTATAGCATACTCAGCTTCTAAACATGATGGTCTGACTCTGGATACCATGCTTCTTACCTCAGTGCTAAATTTCTTCTCATAAAATCTTGGTAAATGTTAACTGCTGTCATTAAATGCAAGGAGAACATATGTTACAAAGAATATGCCAGGAGTAGAGTGCTGGGGGAAAAAACTACATGATTGGTCGTCCTATTCAAGAAACTAAAAAACCAGCTAAAGTCACACATCCAGGAGAAACAACTATTTTGTGTGGGTTGATTTCAGAACCACCATGAGCTCTTCAGTTAGGGTTATCAGGAGATCATCTTTGAGACAAATCTGTAAGGCACAAGTCTGACTCAGAAAGCAAAAAGCCTTGCTAAAGACAGGATCAGCATCTTAAAACATGGGAAAGCACCCCCGACACAAACACCTGGAAAAGATTCTAGGAGCTTAAACATCTGCCATCATGTTATGATTCTCTTACCCCACTCCCTCAACTCAGAGACTTTCACAGGAAAATCTTCTCCTGGGGCTTCTGTACCATTACTGTTCAAGACAAGAGAGAAAAATTAAAAAGGCTGTTGACTGAAATGAAATGATACATTCCACTTCATCTGTTTCCCTATGTATTAAAATACTGTTTCAAAAGAAATCTGTGATTCATGTATTGAGTTTGCATTACACCCCTGGAAAAGAAATAAAGGCTGCACATGGCACCCAGAGAACAGTCCCACCACTCAAAGCCTCAGGCATGTTTTATGGCTTTAGAAAAAAATGGGCTATTATGGAGTGAAACAGCAGTCGGTCTTTTATAAACTAAATCTGCGGTCAGAACATTTGGTTAGAGAGCAGGAAACAGAAGATAAAGGTATTTCCATGTGGACTCAGGCTCACTAATGACATAGCTGAAGTTCATAAAAGGATGTTAGAAGGAAGCCACAGCTGGTGCTCAGATAATTAGCCAGTGGAGCTAGCAAAGCAGTAACAGAAAGTGGCAGAAAAGGTATTGGCTTTTTGAGGGAAGAGGCGGGAAAAAATGATTCCTTGACCACTTCTAATCTAATCTGCAGGATGACACTGTCACTGCAGTAGTCAAGCGTGAGCTAGGAAGATAATAGTACTCAAGGAACATCAGAGAATTCCACAAGTACAGTACCTCAATTGCACAAGGTTCAAGACAGAGTCAGTTTGAGCCTGCCTAGGACTTTTTTTTTTGTCCAGCCTAAGATGTGCGCCAGACTCCCCAGAGCTCAGTGTATCTTCCCATCATATTACTCAAAATCCTTAATCTCTACAAGTCATCGATGTAGAGATTAGAGTCACATACTGAAGTTACACCACATGCATGTTTAAGTATTTAGCACCTTTTTAGCATCTACAAAGATAATCTTCTCTTCCTCTGACAATTAATGATACTTCCTTTCACTGACTAGGCAAATTTTTAGCCTATGAAAGAACAAATGAGAACTCAAAACTGCTTCATTTTCAAATGTGACAGCAATGAAAGAGAAACCCAAATTGCGCATACTATGAGCCATTTTAATTTTTAAGCAGTGAAAACTGATTTGCATAATTTGTAATACAAATTATTTGTAATACAGTTGACTTTGATTTTTATTGTTTGTATTATGTGTACATCATTAGGGACTTTTTCTCTGCAAACAACAGTTAACATGTGAAAGTCAGCTAAGGGGTGTGGTTGATGGTCTGGAGCACACAAGGATGGAGACACTCATGCAGGCAACTAGCATGCAGTCAGTTCCCAGGCCTGTTCCCGGCAGCCTGATCAATGGAACATTCCAAGTGGACACCGCACAAAGGAAAATTACTTCAGTCCTGACCAAAACAAGCAAAGAAACAGGACAATAGGGTTATGGAATTATGAAATCAAGCAAGCTTGATTGGAAGCATTGAGACCAAAAAGAAACAACAGCAACAACTAAAAGCTGCCTCTTCAGGGAGTGGGAGTGTCTGAAGGTCAATAATCCAACATCAAAATCAGGAGAAGCCTACCCTGCAGGGAGGCCAGGGTGTTCATTGCAGGGGTCAAAGTGCAAGAATTCAAGAATGGGGTCCTCCAAATCAGGCATTTAAATACCTTCTTGTGCCCTGACACAACAAAGTAGGCCACACAGAGTGAAGAGAGGGGCAGCAGGCCGGAGCATGTAATTTGCATCGATTAAATGGCTGCTTTCATAAAACTTCTGCTCTCGGGACTCATCCCCGAGACTAAGCCTGCAAGCTCGCTGCTCCTGTGCTCTCTCGTGTCTGCACCACAGTTCCACAAAGCTTTTGAACAATTCTGCCTCTTCCTTTAAACTCTGAATGTGACTTGAAATACTAGGGAAGGAACAGAATAGTCCGAATAATTGTGACGATTCATTGGATTGGGATAAGTAAGATACTGAAAACAAACCTAGATTTTTTTTGTCTTCTTGCCAAGAAAACATCAAGATGGTTTAGTCTATTTTCTACTTTTCTTCTATGTGTGGAATTAGATAAATATTGTTTGAACTTATAAATTCTTTTTGAGGAAATGGAAAAATCCACCCTCCCATCAAGATCTCCAAAAAACCCATCCCTAAATCCATCTTTAAATTTAAATTGAATTCCAAAATTCCCAAGGAGAATTATTTTCTAAATAAATGCTTTGTGATGTTCTACCCTTTTAGAGAGAATTTCTTGGTTAGCAAATTTTAAGCCAACTATGTTTCTTCATTCCCTGACAAAGACACAAGTAAATAAGTTAAAAAATCAAAATGAAGATAAGGCTACCTTGGGGGGAGCAGTGGTGTCCCCACTTAAAATCTTGACTATACCTGTCAATCACAAAGCTTTTACTAAAACACAGCACAGAATGAACATTCAGAACATGAACCTTGATTAATATTTCTTCATTTCCTTAGTGATATTACAATTGAATTTTTGCATATGTGTGATAATTTATGACTCCTTGTCATAGCTATTTATTTCCATACAAGCAGGAAGAATAGTATTCTACAGTACTAATAGACACATTCCTATTCCCCCCCCCTTTCTCTCTCTCTCTCAGCAGCTGGAAATGTCACCATTAAGAGTAAATCCACAGAAAAAGCATTCTTGCGCTGTGAATTTATTTTATTTTCATTTCTTTTAAAGAAAATATAATAGTAGATGATGAGCTGGGCGTGGTGGCGCATGCCTGTAATCCCAGCACTTGGGAGGCTGAGGCAGGAGGATTGTTGTGAGTTCGAGACCAGCCTGAGCTACAAAGTGAGTTTAAGGCCAGCCTGAACTGCATAGTGAAACCCTGTCTCAAAAAGACAAAAAAAAAAAAAAAAAAAAAAAAAAAAAAAAAAAAAAAAAAAAAAAAAAAAAAAAAAAAAAAAAGAAGAAAAAAAATAATAATAATAGTGGATGAGACATTAGAAATGGTACCCATTTAGAAGACCAAGATGAGAGATATTCAGTCATTGGTTTTGTATTACACATTGCTGTCCTCGATGTAGTTGCCTAGATCTCAGACCTCAGCATACAGAGTTAGTCAAGGTGAAAACTCTAAACATTAATTGCTATTTTCAAAAACACTCATGGAAATTATGAGTACAATCATCTCAGCCATCCTGTATATATACTTCATATATTTTTCCCTCCTTCCTTTCATCCTACCTTTTCTCCTTTCTCTCATCTTTGTTGTTTAATCCTTAGTATGCTATGAATTTCAGAACCAAAAGGTAACATTAAAATCTTTGGGAACATAGAACTATTTTCTCTTTCTCCTAATTATCTCCCAGTCCAAGAAAACATCCACAGACTGGCAAAAAGAAACAGAAGAAAGAGAAATAACCTATGGAGGGAAGAATAGATGACAGCAAACTCAACGTGAAACTCAATGCTGTCTTTGTGCAGTGAAGTATCACTAGTTGCTAGCCCAGGAAACTTCACGGGTATTAAATCAACAACTTGGAGATCTCCATTTGAGGACATCTCACGTGTAGGGCTGACGCATTGTATGGGTTTCCTTCTTAACGCACTCCTCAGAAAAACCATCAATGTCTCTGGCAAGTGCAAGGGCCTGAGTTCAATCCCTGGTACCACCAAAAAAAAAAAAAAACCTCCAATGGATAGTAGCTTGTAGTCATTTGCTGGGACAAAACACTCAACACCTGTAACTTTAAGGAGGAGAAATTTATTTTGGGTCATGATTGCCATGGGTGCAGTGCAGGTGTGCTGGCTCTGAAGAAATAGTGTGGTGGAGTAGCAGAGCAGAGAGGAAAGCTACCCCCACATGTAGTCAGGAAGCAGAGAGAGCAGAGGCAGGGAGGATCCAGGATGGGAAGGCACCTGGGCAGGTCTCCTTCTGACTGCCCTCGCCTCACCTCTCAATGGCACGTGCAGCTGTGAGCTTCTCAGTGCGCGAATCCGCTGGTAGACACAGCGCTCCCTCGTTCCGATCACACAAGCCCCGCCACCAAATACAGGAGACCATGAGGGAAGGATATTTTAGATCTAATCCATCGCAGCAACTGGTGCTTCTTCTTTTCATGTTCATACACGACGAATAGCCAAGTGTTCCAAAGTGCTAACAACCTTCCTTAGATGACAGTTCTGCACCAAGTGACCAAGTCGTTTATATGCCATTCATCCTTCAATGTTTGGCCACTTGAGTTGGAGTTGATAATGGAGGAAAATATCCTTCTCACACCTGAACAGTTTAGGAGTAGATCTGTTTTACTGGAGTCACTTCTGGTATATCTTTCCAATAATTTCTTCATTTTGTCTAAGCTTTCAAAATCATCCACTTATGGCTAACAATACCTCATTATCTTTTTAAATTCTTCATCTGTAGGTGCATACATCCTCTTTTTTTCATAATACTATTAATATATGGTTTTTCTATTCTTGAGGGACTGATTTTGTCTGAAGTTAGTCTATTTTCTTAATTTTGTTTTAAAACAAGTTTCTGTTTTGTTCTCTATTGTATCTTTATCTTATATTTCAATAACTTAAACTGAATTTTTAAGTATATTTCTTCTTTTGCCATTTGGGATCTATTTTGGTTTTCTATCTTTTTAATTTTTTTTCTTTTTAAATTTTGTTTTCTTTCATTTCGTCTGCTAAAACTTAGCTCATTATTTTCTAGCCAAGCTTTGGTTTTTCTATTATGATATACCTCAAAACAGTTTTCTACACTCCATGGTTGTGTTGGCCCTTTAAAGTTATCATTCAGAACTATATTTTTAAATTTTATGATTTATTTTATAGACTAAAAAGCATATAATTTCTTTTGTGCTGTAAATATATGATTTTCTCTATTAATATCTTACAGAACTCCAATGGTACAATCAGTTAGCACATGGTACTTATATTAAAACATTTAAATTGAATTTTTAAATTATGGTAAAAAAATCATGGTCTCTATTCTTTTTTTAATTAATTTTATTGAGAAGGAAATAGCAATAAGACAGTTTCAAAACAGCTTAGTGGACAGTTACAATAATTAATACATTGCATATTGTTCTCTTTGTAGTAGTTATTCATAGTACAAGATGCAGACATGATATCTTGTCTAAACACTATTAATACAAACCTTTCTTCTCATTGAACTAAGAGAAAGTAGTTATATATCTATCCTATTTTGTATATATACATATTTTTTTTACTACAAAATGGTCCTTCATTTATATCCCCTTTTTTTGTTTAATTTTGTCAGAGTTGAGTAAGGTATTCCCTTGCTGTTCAAATATTATAGGTGTAAGAATTCATCAAAATAATCTAATATAGTCCAGTAGTCCATAACAGTAGAGGGTTATCTGCAGAACTGGCAATGTCAAAGCTGTTGACTTGAGCCTTTTACAGCTCAGCATATTAATATGGCTTTACTTTTTGTACCTTGATTTCATACTTTTCTGATGGATAGTTAAGATCAAAATAAAGCAAGACCTATATAACAAGAAATGTAACTTTTGCATCTGCCAAGGTCAGTCAAATCCCCTCAAGATGTACTCTGAAACTCTGTGCCACAGTTTGAAGGTCCTTTATCAGTGTCAGCCATGTAGATGAGTCACGGCCATTGCTTGACCTATTTGCTCTCTGTGGAAGCCTGAGAGAATGTTTTCTCTCCATGTGACTCTCCTTAGACACACTCTACATCATCAATCACTTTCCTCTGTGGCCCCATAATCTCCTTGAACAGAAAATTTATGACACTACTGAGTTATAGGATGTTACAGTACAGGTTCTCTTATGCCCTGAGTCCTCAGTGACCATGAAGGGCTATTAAAATGTTTAAATTTACTTTATAGTACATGGTCAAATATTAGATGTGTTTTATGTGTACTTGAGAAAATCTGTTTCCTCTCTCAAATATAGAAATCAAGATGTCATATGTGACTGCTTAGAAATAGTTTTTGGATTATTTATATCTTCTGTCTTTGCTGATTTATATTTATGACTTAATAAGGTAGATGTGAACGTCTTCTATTATGATGGTGAACTGATACTTGTACTGTGTATTTTTTTTCCAATTTTGTTTTATGTTTTTAAGGATTTTATTAGATACTTTTATGGTTAATATTGTATTGTAGTCACAATGATTTAAAGCCTTAATTTTCATATGGCAATGTTTTCCATCAAATATTATTTGAATAATATTATTTTAAAATCTGTTTCAAAAAAATAAGATCTGTTTCATTTGATACAAATACAGATATTTGGGTCTTTTTGTTTGATTTTTGTTCTGTTTTGGCAGTTACACCTGCTGAGATGCCTCCTGCCAGATAGAAATGTTTTAGAAATAACGTCTCAACAAATGCACACACATGCACTCACTCACCCCCTCAGTAAATTCACTAAACAAATAAAGTTTAGCTTAGGACAATTAAGAGTGATTGGGATGACTCACAGGAGGCAGATGTCCACTGGGCCGTCCTGCAGCGACCTGCAGCTTCTGAGTTCCAGTCACCCTCTTCATGTCCAAATGCCTTCAGCACTGCTGTGAGCTTTTTCTGAAAAAAAAAAAAAAAAAAAAGTTTTTTTAAAACAAGTCTATTTAGTGCATAGTCTACAGGGTCTCACTATACAGAAAAGACTCATAGTGGTTTTACAGTGTAACAGCAGAGAAACAGGCAGAAGGACATAGGGAAAGGGCCTTTATTATAAAGGGAAAGGGGCTTTATTATCTTGGAGGACATAGAGAGAATTTAGGAAGTTAAGGAATTCTCTGGATTGGAACAAAGGGAGGCTAAGGCTTTTATGGACTTTTGCCAGGAGTGGAGTTTGAGGGGGATGTTTAGATACACCTGAGGAGCTGAACGGGGCCTTCCCTGAGGTGGCCAGAAAGGTGAAAGGAAATTGCACCCTAGGCTGAGTTGGAGAAGAAGGGGGGAAGATGGTCTCTCTGGAGAAAAGCTATTGTTTTAAGGACTTCAGCCATATTGGATGACCACCATAATAATTCAGCAATTCATGCTAGGGCCATAACCTATCATTCCCATCTTTTGGTTGTTATAAGTGGATGACAGACTGCTTCCTGCGTAGTCTTGGGGGTGAGGGAAGTTGACAGGATGCCAGTTCACGCCCATGTGGAAGTTACTGCCAGGTGTCTCAGCTATGACTAGAAGTTTATGTTTTGTGATGGCTCACATCGGAGACTGAAGAAACCTTGATAAATATTTAAAAAGACAACATGTTATGATTAACATGTCATCATGATTAAAGGCCACAGGAGGGGAAGCAAGAGGGAGGTCTATGATTTGACTGTCATTTTACCATGACCATGTTGAAGAGGAGTATCAATCTTTACCACAACACTATTGTACAGATTTTGCTAAAGTAAACTTTGTCTCTTGTGTTAGTGTGTGGAGACACGGAGTCTATCACCAACTGTGTTGTCTATAGTTCTTTAGTAGGGTACTGCCTGAAAAGATGTTCTCTTTTTATGTTATAAAATGCTCACTGTATTGTGACCTTGAAAAGAAGTACATAGGGTAAAGGGCCAAACTGGTTTGGGTAAAGAAATCTAGGGCCTGTTGTAGTTTGTGAAAGGAGGAACGTAGTATAGGAGCAGCAGGGTCAAGGGGCTCCAACCAGGAACATTTTGATGTTTTATAGAGGGGCTGTGGTTGAAAAGCAAAGCTGGGAACCCAGAGGCAGGAAAAGTCAGTCAGATGAAGGAAGGATAAAACCTGTTATTTTGTGGTGGGCAGCTGAAGGTCTTTGTGGTGAGCAGTGAATGCATGGGTAGTGGGAATGAGGGTGAGTCTTAGATACCTGACTTTTGGTAAAGCCACCTGAGCCTTGGAGGGAGAGACTATATAATCTGGTCCTGACAGAAAATTGAGAAGAGTAGCTTTGTGTCTTAGGGACAGGTCATGAGAGGGGGAGCAAAGGAAGAGGTCATTGATATATTGAAGGAGTGGCTGGACTAGAGATCAAGGGTCTCAAGATCAGCAACAAGAGGTTGGCTAAAGAAATGAGGACCATCTCTGAACCCTTGAGGCAGGACTGTCCATGTGAACCACTGAGACCAGAGAGCACCCAGATCAGTCCATGAGAAGGCAGAGGTCCTGGCAATCTGATAGTAAGGGAATGGCAGAGAAGGCATCCCTAAGGTCTAGGACAGTAAAGTGAGCAGTAGAAGGAGGAATATGAGAGAGCACAGAACAGCAGTTTGGCACTACTGGGTGAATAGAAGTAACCACATTACCAATAATTTTGAGATCTGAGTACAGGAAGAATGAGGGCACAATACAGGGAGTAGACAGTTTTTAGAAAACTATTGGTGAGGAGGCAGAGAATGACAGACTTGAATCTCTTTATGTTTGGGGGATATTGGGTACTGGGGAACATAGGGAAATGCTGTGGAATCTCCAAAGCACACTATTCCAGAAACAGCATATGTGGCACAAGTGGGACTGGAAGTGTCTCAGAGTATATGGTCGACAAGGGAAGAGGGATAGAGGAGCTGGCTGTCTTCATTGAGGTGGGTTTGTAGGATGTACACTGTGTGTGGAGAGAGGTGAGAGAGAATTGGAGATTTTGGAGGAAGTATCTCCCCATGAGAGGTATGGGACATGTTGGGATCACAAAGAAATTAAGAGAGAAGAACAGTGTCTGAAAGTCAGTGTGGAATGGGCCTGTCTGAAGGGGGCATGTAGGCCGGCCATCAACACCCACTATGGATTCTGTAGAGCTAAGATAACAATTTTAGAATTCAAGAACACTATATATGGTCTCTGTGTCAACAAGAAAAGAGTTTTTTTTTTTTACCTAAGATGTCCAGCGAGACTCCTGACTCCTGACACAGAGACTGGATGTGTTGGTCTTGATGCAGGACATGGACCCCAAGCTCTGTTGTTGCTCTGCAGCAGCAACACCAAACAGATCAAGTACATGGATCTGGCTATAGTGAGGTTTCCTGTGAGGGCAGGGGATTGGATGGCTTACCCACTCTCTGGTGGACAGGGCAGTCACATTTCCAGTCACCCTCGAGCTTGTAGATGTCCCAGTGATGGCTGCAAGTTGGGGCAGGCTCATGTCCAGTGTCCTTCACTGCACTTGGCTCAGCTGGCAGCATTGTTCAGGAACAGCGTTACCTTGTCAAGGTCCTGCTTTGATGGGAATCCTGAGTGTCACAGCCAAAAGTTGGCAGTGTGTACAGTTAATTTTGGTCTCTGTTATTGAAGACACGGAAAAGCTAGGTTGAGTAAGTTTTTCTGTGGAGTTTGAGGGCCAAGATTTATTCTTTTAGCTTGGTACGAATGTCAGGAACAGATAGGGATATCAAATAGGAATTAATCATAATTGATTTTATTAGGCAAATCTGGGTCTACATTAGTATACTTAGTTTGGAACAATACACTTGATTATTAGAACTTTATGAGTATCAAGTACCTTGAAATACAATGTGTAACCAAAGAATTATTATTTCTGATCAACCATGAACATTTTAGCAGTTAAATCCCTGTAGAATGTTAGTGGACAACAGCTATATATTTTGCAGAGATCATTTGACATCAGTGGTCATATGTAGTAGTACAGCGTAACAGTCATAGGAAAACCCCATTTTGTTTCTTTAAATGTACATAGGATACATATCACATAAGTTTTAGTTATAAAATTATTTGGCTGATGACTTCAAGTTGGCTTGACAGGAAGCTGCATCTCTTAGTGTAATAGCATATATACAGGGTATATATCACATCAGTTTTAGTTAGAAAACTATCATTTGGCTGATGACCTCATGTTGGCTTGACGGGAACCTCTTATAAGTACTTAGAGCAGAAGAGAAAGACATATGCTTAAATCTGAAAGAAAATTTATATTGTAGCATACAGTATTTTAAAAGGCATGAATGTTTCATATATTAAGCATCTTTTATGAGAAAACCTTATTTTAATTTTTGAATAAACTTTGTTTTTTAACAATGACTAAATTATTGGGGGCTCTCTATTGATAAACAAAGGTTGGCTACCCTCTATTCATCAATCAAAAGTCCTGTCCAACAATCTTCCCTATTTTAATGGTTTTTATTTAATTATAAATTAATTTTGATATTACCTAGACCAGCTGGTAACTCAGGAGAAAGCATGCTTTTAAGTCTGTGTTTTGGAGCTCAAATTAAAAGGAACAGCTGTTTACAGAATGACATAAAAACAAACAAGTCCCTACAGGACATATGCACATCTTTATAAAACGAGAGTGCATTCAAATATATTTCTGGCCAGGTTAAACTATGATGACCTTTTTAAGTTCGTAATTATGAGAGACTAGTCAGAACTTCTGTAAGTCAAGTAGCAGAGATCTCTTACAAGAGGAATTTGGAAAAAAAAGTTTTTTTAAAAAATAACCACACACATATATATTTAGGTCTAATACAGTGTATCAGGTTTGAATGGGAGCAAGCAAAATGAGCAGAGCATAAGGGTAGGCGCTGCACAATAGAGGAGCACTGACTAGGCTAAGTCCTGGAACCTAGACTGCCTGCAGAGGTGGGGGCGTGGGAGTGGGGAGTAGGGAAAAGAAGGGAAGCATCAGGCTCGCCTGGAAGGGGCAGTGTGCTCCCTCACCTGCCCGTGGGCTGTTATCTTTTCTTTAGCTTGATGGATAGCAGAGGGAGGGGCACGCACTATTGGGGAAAAATGAGCTATTAGTTGATTTTTTAGAGTGAGGTTTTTGGAGGAAAAAAAGGAGTGATTGGATTGTAAATTGGGAGGGGGGCTGGAGAGGAATGTGAGGAATATAGACCTACTGTCAGAAGAGAAGAAGGCGGGGGAGGGAGGAAAGGCCATCTCTGTAGTCCCTGAAAGTTAAAAGTGATTAGAGGGTAAATTAGAAACAACCGCTGTGGCTGAGGCCAGGGCCTATGTCGCAGTGGCTAGGACTCTTGCGGCAGGTTCTGCAGGTCTGGATGTAGAGCAATCTGGTCTGACTGAGAGAGATTGTTAGGTGGGGGAGCTGTCCCTAGTTTAAGCTCCTGTGGAGTGAAGTTGACGGAGGGAGGGACACGTCCTCAAAGGAAAAAAAAAAAAAAAAAAAAAAAGCCCCCCTACAGGTGACATCCTGCCCTTTGCCGGTGTGGGGACAAAAGTTTTTTAAACTTTGGAGAATTAGTAGATCAAAAGATTTTTGTATAGGCCATTGGGTTTTGTCATCAAGCTTATATTGTGGCCAAGCTGTCTGACAGTAGAAGATTAATCGCTTAGGTATTATGGCCTCCCAGAGGCCTAGGGAGCCCAGAGTAAGAGCCAAGCATCCCAATGGGGTGTCCTTTGGGAGCTTGGAGCAAGTACTTCCCATGGTAACCGAATTAAAAGGTGAGCCAAAGATTAGGGCAAAAGCCCAACTTCACTTCCCACTAAAAAGCCCTAACTTTTTAGCCTGGAGTGAGTGAAAAAGAGAGGGCTAACATCCACTTTGTCAGTCATCACTAGAGAAAGCAGGGAGCCCAGGACTAGATGGCCAAGGAAGAGGAGTGGGGACCCCACGTGAACTCATGATTTTTGAGACGAGAGGAAAATATGAGGCAGGATTCCCCAAGATGAGTTTTGGGGTTCACCTGTATGGATTAAAATAGGCTGGTGTTGGATGCAAGCTAACAATAGCAGGTGGCAGAGGCAAGAGCAGAAACAGAAGGCAGTTCAGTGAGGGAGCTCAAAACTGGGGCAGGGGATGCCTCAGGACCCACACTACTCACCATTAGAGGTCACAGCACCAAAAATGATAAGATTTAACCTATCAGTGATCCACCTGTTTTCAACCTTCCAAAGCACTGGGATTACAGGTGTGTGCTACCACACCCAGTCTCAAGTCACCATCTCAGTGCGCCCCAGGGGCAGGGCTGGACCAACACACCAGGGATTGATTGAACGCCTAAGCAGGTGCTTCCGTCCGCTGAGCTATCTGGCTGGCCCTTGTGTGCCTTTACCCAGTCTTGCTCAACTGCCGCACGGGCACGTATGTTCCCCACTGGACCTTTTCATACGAATTCTGGATAACCAACTTCTGTGTTCTGATGATCTTTGTAATGCTGACATAATACTGTGTATATGTGTTTCCCTCTACCACGGGGCTTAATTATTTCCTCTTTTGGTTTCTTTCTTTTTTGGGGGGATGTGGTACCAGAGATTGAACTCAGGACCTTGGTCTTGCCAGGCAAGCACTTATTCCACTGACCTATCTCCCCAGCCCCATACTTCCCCTTTTGGAAAAAATGTGCAGCACACTTCCAGTGCTCATTTAATTTTTTTTTTTTTTGAAGGTTTCCATTGTGCTTTATTTCTTCAGTAGGCCATATTTTAATGGATACAAAGCACTTCTACTTGGCATCAATTATGATTCCATTTAGAAATAATTTAGCTCTATCATATCAGCTGGTGTGATTACTGATCTCTCCATTCCTTGGGGGTGACTCTGCCAACAGGGGAAAGGTTCCATTCTATTCCAATTTGTGTTGCTGTATAGCTCCACGCAGCAATATAGCATTACCATATTTGTCATGGAAATCACGTGTGCGTTTCTGGTGGCTCTGCCTTGTTACCATTTGTTGAATGCTCCGAACTGGAAAATGACCTAATGCGTTTTTGGCCAAGGGAAACATCATGGAGTTGAAGTTGAAACTGTGGTTACTGCAGCTGCTGGCTTGATGCAGATTACTTCCAGATACCCTTGCCACTCATTTAATTTTATATAAAATATACTCTAAGGGTAAAGCAAATCTGACTGGTTTGCAATGTGAAAGTGAAATGCACATTCTATTCTTAAAATTATTTGTAAACAGAATGTATCTCTAATCCTAAGATAACAAACATGTATGAAGAAAAGTCAAGGGGTAGCCTGAGAGCTGGAATCGGCAAGTTTTCTCCAGGTACATAAATGCCTCCAGTGAGTATTCCCTTAAGGCAACCTGGTTCAGTGGGACTTTGTTCTAAACTCTGCCTAAATTATGCTTAGACTGCTAAGGTTTTTTGTGTATGATACTGTGATTCCTATTTTTCATTAGTACGTGCTTTAGTATGTGCTGTTTATAGATCTCTTAGGACTGGGAGCGTGTGTGGTATGGTTTGTGTCTAGCTGTCCCTCCAACTCCTCATGCAGTGATGGAGGCAGCACCTAGAGTTTGTCGTTAATTCATGATCCAATGCTAGAATTATGGGTGTGACTGTGCTCCACCCACCCTGGGGCAGAAAGCCTGAATACAATCGAAGGAAGGGAAAGGGGCTTGCTAGCTGCTGTAATCACTGCTCCTCCCTTTTATTTTCTTTATTTTTAAAATTTTTTTATGCCTTTGGGAGCACATCTATTGTGTTTGAGATGATACATCAGTGCTCTCTGAGCTGCAAAGGGTAAAAGGAAATCCTCTCATTACAAACTGACAAAGATAAAACATTTTCACAGCAGCATGAACCATATACTCAGAAATAGATCTGGGTGTAATACAAATAACATCATGCCTAGTCATCTACAGCTATTTTTATAACTTCATACAGATAATGAATTAGGCTAACATGCCTAATATATAACATGCCTAATATATAACTATAATATTTGGGAGACTTTAGGACCTTAGTACATCACAAAATACCTTTTGTTATCCCAAAGAAGCAAGACTTGCAAGTAGGTGTTTTAAACATAACTAATCTACACCTACAAAGTTCTACTCTTGATAGCGTTTACCTTTTGGGGGACTCTCCCAGTCTCCAAAGGATAAAAGCAGAGTAGAATCAGTATAACACATATACAGAAGTCCGTATTGTAAAGGCTATAAAGATTTGCAGCGCAGTGAGCAGATGCCTCCTGCCCCTTCACACTGCATACGCATTGTATGAATTATGTTGTGTACCTCTTGGTCCATTGTCTGGCTATCCTGTCATGCTCTGCTCTGTTGGTCAAACACTGAGTGGCTATGCTTCCAACCAGCGGATCTGCAGGGTTGCAGTCTGTCAAAATAGAATGAATAGAGAGAAAAACCCTTCAAATAGTCAAAGCAGGACTCCAGTTGGCTTTCAGGATGTCTAGATAGATGTCTCCCTGACTGTTGATGTTGTAGTGATAGATTCTGGCACGGAAAGTAACATTTGGTGGCCCAAATGGATAATTTGATGAAAATGTGATATCCAGAGAAAACATACCACCTTCGTGTACAGAGCCTGGTGGCCAAAGATAGTTGATCTCCATTCATAAAAGTTATCTGCTTTAGGCCCAGCACTGCAGTTAGGAGGAGGATGTTTGTAGGAGACACTTCCTGGTCCTTGTCTCAGTCCAAGAAACCAATATTTGTAATCCCAAAGCTACGTTATTGGAATCCCATCAAGTTGATTCCAATCTACCACTTTCCATGCAACCCACAGCAAAAATGAGGGCACTAAATTATATTTTTAATCATCGGGGAGTCGAGGGGCTCTAAGTCCTGC
>PVKA01045850.1:0-15296 GCA_004027165.1 Ctenomys sociabilis | reverse complement strand
ATTGATCACATTCATAGGATTTCTCTCCAGTCTTTGTCCTTGCATCCTTCTGAAAAGAGTGAAAATCACTCTTGGTTCTTCCATGTTCATTACATTTATACAGTTTCTCTTCTAATCCCAAAAACTCATATGCCTTCATCCCAGTATGAGCTATCATGGGCATATTTACTGGGTACCATTTCTCCAACTCTTCATTTCTTTGATTTCTCCAGCCATTTTCATGCTCTTCTTCAACCTGGTTATTCCAGGCTCTATAGCAGCCACGGTTCTAAACATTTCTCTCATCACATCTCTGTAGAGCTTCTTTTGGGATGGATCCAGTAAAGCCCACTCCTCCATGGTGAAGTTAACGGCCACATCTTCAAAGGTCACTGTCTCCATTGCGCGGCTTGAAGGTCTCCCAGAGTCCTTCCCGTGCAGCATCCAGCCAGTAGAAGTCCCAGAAGGAGGCCTAGCAAGGCGCGGGATCTCAATGTAACCTAGACTGACACTGTGGCGCCATGACAGCGGAAGTCAACTCAGTGATATTTAATATCTTCAGATAACTGAATATTTATCACAACACACAATTGTAGATCCTTTATCACTCCAAAAAAGAAGCCCCATAATCATTAACTATCATTATCCATTTCTGCCTCTCTCCATTCACCTATATTCTCCTTGTGCCCCTCAGAGCTAAACTGCTCTCTTTAATTTTTATCTCCCTGTATTTCACTATAGATGTTTATGAATTTATGACTTCTGTGTGATTATATATTGTTTCTTCAACATCTTCCCAGGCCTTTTACCCTTTAACTATCCCAGTTGCTCATAACCACTATGATAGTCTCTATTCTTTGTGATAAAGTATCAACTACCATATGCTCGAGGCAAGGAAAGGAGGTCAGCCTGTCAAAGGGGTGTGTGCGCTTGCATGTGTAACAGCACTGTTCACAGCAGTGAATGTGTGAACTCAAAGAAAGGTCCATCAATGAAGGCTTGAATAAAAATGGAGCATATATGCAATGACTACTATTCAGCCCTTTACTAAAAAAGAAGAAATCTTTCTTTCTTCCTTTCTTTCTTCCTTCCTTCCTTCCTTCCTTCCTTCCTTCCTTCCTTCCTTCCTTCCTTCCTTCCTTTCTTTCTTTCTTTCTTTCTTTCTTTTTTCTTTCTTCCTTCCTTCCTTCCTTCCTTCCTTCCTTCCTTCCTTCCTTCCTTCCTTCCTTCCTCCCTTCCTTCCTTCCTTCCGTGACTGGCTTGGCCCACTCTGGGGCAGGACTGGTGCAGCATGTGGTATCAGGGATTGAATGTTGGTCTCTGCACTTGCCTAAGCTTGCTTAAGCAGGCACTTTAGACAGTGGAGCTATCTCGCTGGTCCAAGAAATCTTACTGTTTGTGACAAGGATGGAACATAGGTGAAGGCACTATGAAACGAAATAAGTCAGTGACAGAAAGACAAATACTGCATGATCTTCCTCATGTGTGACCTAGAACCTGTCAAAACTCTCATAGAAATACACATAGCAAAGTGTTTGTTACCACAGGCAAGAGTGGTGAAGGGGAAGAAGGGGCGGGGTGACACTAAGGACAGCATCCGTAATCACTATTAGGAAAAATATAGTTTAGGAAAATTTTAGGAAGATGGTGACTATAATTAATAATGATTATATTCTTGAAAAAAAATAAAGCATGGAAATTTGTTTTCTCACCACAAAAATGATAAGTATGAGATAAGGCATGAGCTGATTACCTAGATTTAATCATATCTATATATTTTAAAACATCATGTTGTGCATAGCACCACGCATACAAGTTTACTTCTAATCTCAAAAGACAAAACTAAGGAAATGAAAGCTTTTAATGTCTCAAAAGTCACATCTTCTATAAGTCTGAACCCTTTCATTTGGAAATCCAATTTGAATAAGGCCTGGCTAGGAAAAGTTTGGAGGAAGGACAGTGCGCACTGAAGTCTTCAGTTCCTCCTGTTTCTGACTTGAGCCACATGTTACCTATCTTACGCGCTCAGAGGGACACAGCAAATGGAGTCTGGAGCCCCCAGCATCAGAAAGTCCTTCCTGCCTACCGAGGAAAGAGCTACATCTTCCTGGCAAGCAATTGGAACACCAGGTTGCCTGTGCCTGGGATCGTCGCTGACGGAAGTATTGCTGAGGGGCAGATAAGAGCTCTGCAGGGAACTTTGGAAACACAGAAGTGCTGTAGAGTAACATCACAGGCCGGAAGCACAGAAAGACACGTGAACGCTCTTTATGTCAGCTCTGATCCATTTCTCACTAAAGGAATTGAGACTTCCAGAGCCTGCTTCACCTTCTACCATGAAGTGACAAGCTTAAGCCCTGTGAGACATTGGAAAGCAGATATTTCAGAGATAAATTTCTAAAAAGATTTTATCAGATGATTTTATCTTTAAATCATAGAGAAATCTATCATTTAAAGATTATAGATAAAAATTATTTATGGATTCAACGTTCTAAGCAATTTGTCTAGTTTGGGAATGCTTTGTGCTCTAAGCTGATTTTAGGCTTGCAGGAAAGATTCAAACAGTAGTGTCTGTTTAATAATCACCCATAGCACTAGTCCAGTAATCTAATCAGAAAATAATGTTCCTTATTCAAATTTAATGTGTTCTTCATGATGTCATTTTTACTTAGATCATGTTTTGCTTTTTTATATCTTTTCAATCTCTTCCAATTTTCAATAGTTCCTTTAAATTTTGGTTGTGTAAACTATTGGACCTTGTCAAAAATGACCAGTTACTTTGTAGAGTACTGTTCAATTTAGATTTCTTTGACTTTTTTATTGTTGTTTTTTGTTTCCTTTGGTTGGAATGAGAGTCATGTATGTAGTTTTCATAAAAGCAGAACAAAAATGATACAGATCCTGTTACATTCATCTCATCAAAGAATACATGAGGTCAATTTGTTTTTTTAGTTTAGGTATTAGCCTTGACCAACTGGTTATAACAGTATGTGCTGGGCTTCTGAACTATAAGTTACTGTATTACCTTTTGTAGTAAATTATATATATATATATATATATATATATATATATATATATATATATATAATTTTATGGGAAATACTACAAGACTATTACAGTGTTTCTTTCAAACATCCATCTAAATGTATTATCTACAGATCTAAGATTTAAAATTCAGAGTTAGAAGTAATATTTAATTGACAAAATGACTCTGCCTTTGTGCCATTGTGGATTTCCTCACTTGCATTCCTGTGTTCTTTATACAAACTCATCCTTAAAAATAAATCATGTTCTTTCTTTTGGCAGTACAACATACTCTGTGTTCCCCTGTGCATTCTCTGCCCCTGTCCGTGGATGAAAGATTTCTCCTAATTGCTGAAGAGTGGTATTTAGAAGCCAAGTTCTGGGCACCCAGGGTGCTCATTGTTTCTGGAAATCCTCAGCATTTGAGCTAGAAAACACAGGGTGGCAAGATAGTTCAATGAACAAATGCCTGCTTAAACAAGTGCAGGGACCAGAGTTCAGTTGTCACATGCCATGCCCAAGTGCATTGAGCTTGGCATGAGATGGGGCATGGTGGTGCACTTCTCAGTGCTAGGGAGGCTGAAACAAAAGGGTCACCATGAGTCTGAGGTGCATAGTGAGACCCAAATACATAACAAAAGAAGAAAATACATGTATGTATGCTCATATGGACCTGTACATGCATACACATGCCTGTCAATCTAATGATGAATTGTCTATCTATCATTTATCATTTGTAATCTATCTAAGCTATCTAAAATAACATGATTTCATTGTGTTTATTATGATTCAGTTTGGCAACAGCATTCATGTCAGTCTACTGTCTATTTGTACTGATATGGAAAATAAATTGTGTAAAGAATTACAAGCATGCTTTTGTCCTGAACAACTTTATGAATTTACTTAACCCACTTCATTTTCTCTCAGGGGATGTGAGGATATGGAAATGATTGAAAACTAAAATTTCCTTTTGAACAGTAACATGCTTAGTTTTAGCAGACTGTTGGACAGCCAGTAGGAGCTGTTAGGCAGGGAGTCAGTTGTTAATTGAATTCTCAGGGGAGACATTAATGCTGCAAATAAATTTTAGAGTCATTAATGTGTGCATGGTAGGACCAAAGGACACCAGTTAAAACATGCTGGGCTGATGAGACTGTTGGGTACAGGGGATCGATGAGAACAGAAGAAAAACAGAGACAAAATTTCAAACTTCAAGGGGACCGTGAAGAGCCGTGCCTCCACCAGCCAATCGCCAGCTGCCATGGCCAGCTCATCTGTATCAGTCAATGAGAGGCTCAGCGGGATGGGATCTCGGAACATGGTGATAGGGTCAAAGGAGATGTTGAGAAATAAGGAACAGGAGTAACTCTGAAGGTTAAAAGGGAAACACTGCTCTCCCGATTATGAAAAAACAATTTCATGAGACAATAGTATATTTTTAAAAATACAGCTGAAATGTACAGAAAAATGAAAATTAAAATGAAGCAAGTTAATTTAACATCATGTGACTTCCCTGGTCAAAAATATATACCACAGAGCTGATTCCAAACTATTTTTTTCTTTATGCTATTATTCAAATTGTTTACTCCTAACAAATATAGCACATCCTCAAACACTTCAAGCCCCTTTCTCTCCCATTCTATGGCTTCCAGTGGACTTAGGGACTCCTCAATAAGTAACCAACATTGTGAAAAATCTAATTATGAGACATGTCCTTAAGGCTTTATAAGGCCTGGCTCCACTCTTGGAGCTATCCATTAACCATGTTCAACTTTCATGATCAGGTAGGATTTTCAAGCTCAGATTATTCTTTCTTTTCTTTTTTAAATGAATTTTGTACAAGATCTACAGGGTTTTACTACACAGATCAGACGCATAGTGATCTACCTGTTGTAAGCCTCCCAAGCACTGTGATTACAGGTGCACATGACCACACCCAGTCTCAGTAGCCATCTCAGTATGCCACAGGGGCAGGGCTCACATAGCACACTGGGGATCAAACTCCTGTCTCTGAGCTTGCCTAAGCAGGTGCTTTAATTCACTGAGCTACCTGGCTGGCCCACTCAGATTGTTTTCTTTACATTTGTTTCATGTACTAGTTTTCTTTTTCATTATCTAGTCCCTTTGAATATCCTGCTCTTTTTGGTTTTTTTTTCTTTCCCTCTTTTCTCATCATGTAGGTTTTGAGAAGAGAGTTAGTTATAGGTGACATTTTGGAGGGAATCTAATTCTTTGAATCGCAATCTGCTTAAAGTGATTTAAAACATAGCTGTAATGGATGACATGTTGTGTGAAGTTGAGAAGTCTAGACATTTAGGTGGCTCAGAGAGGCTCCAGAGTCCTCCCTTTGTAAATATTCTGAGCCTCTGCAAGAGCAGGGTGATAGTGTGAGAACCACGTCCACCGTGGGGGCTGGCCTGCTTACAACACAGGGGAGGAAAACAGACTTGCTCACCCTCGTCTTGTGCTCTTGCTAAGTTTGCTATTTTCTGTTACCTTGAAGTATTGCCCCTGTGCCGTGGCACCCTGCCTTGGAGACAGCTGACTACAGACTGAAACCTCCACAAACTATGAGCTACATAAACTCATTCTTCCTTAATTTTGGTCATTGGGTATTTTGACCCAGCAATGAGAGAAGAGTAACCAAGAAAGTAGCTCTATTTTGTTTTGTTTGACATTGAAATAGAGCCTGGAAATTAGAAGAAAACCTTAATAAATACTTATAAAATGAATATAATACTGAAATAATGCTGAAGGTTTAGGCAATTGGAAACCTTAATTTTATTTCTATGATTTCTGGTTAGTCTCATAATCATATGCAGTTTGCCTGTGCTTATAATTGTAGCTATCAGAGAAGCTGAGGCCGGAGGAGTACAAGTTCAACACTAGACTGGGCAACTTGGTGAGGCATTGTCTCAATATAAAGTTAAAAGTACAACTGGGGATGTAGCTCAGTTGTAGAACAATTATTGTCTTGCCAAAGGTTCTACATTTAAACCTTAGTCATGTTAATGTAATTTTCTCTTTTACAATTCTACTTGCTCTATAAAATATTTCTCTTGAGTAATTTTTTATTAAAAAACAGAACTTAAATTCATGACAGAATAATAGGAGAATTCTTGCAAGCAGGTACAGGGGTGCAGGGGGGTTTAATCCCCTAGCCCCGCACCCAGTACACACTGAGACAGCAATTGAGACTGGGTGTGATGTGGTGGTACGCACTTGTAATCCCAGCTTTTGGGAGGCTGTAAACAGCCAATGAATCCAATCTAGTAGTTAGACCCTGGACACTGTGTAGACCCTTCCCTAAAATAGAAAAAAAATAATAATAGGAGAATAACCATATTTAATACATTCCATATTGCCATTTTGTAAGTAGTCATTCAGAGTCCAAGATATGAGCATAAAAAATCCTGTAATTGTTATAAGCATAAATCTTTCATTTCAGTGAACTAGGAGACCTTAATAGTGCAGCTACTTTGACTTTTTTTTTCTCCTTTCACTTCCTTCTTTTCTGTTTCCCCCATCTTAGTTCCTTTTTGTTTTGAAGCTATTACTTCCAGTGGAGGACCACCTGGGTGATTCTCCTTGAAAGAAGAGAGGTTATCGCCATTTTGACTGTGCCTGACTCTGTTGCCATCTATTGACATGTACAGAGCTGGTGGACTTTTCCTTATGCCTTCAGTTGGATCTAAGCAAAATGCATATTGGGTTAGCCAAGGTGTTGGTGGCACACTTTGAGCCCTAGTAACCCCAGCCTGCTACTCTTTATTATGAGCTGGGTCAAGACAGGATGAAGAGCCAGTGCCCCATGCTGTTGGCTAGGACTGAGCCTCAAGATAGAGACTTTGACTTGCTGGGGCTTGAAAGATTATCCACCAGGGCTGAAGCGCTGGACTCCAAACATTAAATACTATCACAATTGTGTAATAAAGATTACTGTCTGCATACCCTTCTGTCTGTATATTGCAGAGGTAAATGTAGGCCTTCTGCCTAGTCCAGCTTATAGTACTCACCTACTTCCTGCCATTCTCAGTCACCCATCCTCAGGTCAATCCTTCTTCATGACTGTAAAAGCTGGATTGGGCCCTTGGTCAAGGCCTTTGTTCTGGATAGCCATCACGGTGGCTAATCTTAGGATTTACTGGCTCCCCTTAACAATAAATATGCCTTAGTGTCTTTATTTGCACTGTGGGTTGTACTGAAAGAGGAAGATTGGAATTCCAATAATTTATTTATGAAATTACAAATACAAACTTCCCAAACTGAGACAGGGACCAGGAAGACTATTATGTACTTTAGATCTTATTTACTCTTTCGTTTTCTCACACCAGGGAGACAATGATGTTTACACATACAAATATGATTTATATTGCAACTAGTATAGTTGCAAGTTGCATCCATTTATCTACAAAAGTATCCACTTTGTAATTCTTTATGGCTAAGTCCTATGTCATGGTATAAAAATATCATATCTTTTCCATCCATTTCTCAGTTGATGGGCATTTGGGTTGTTTCTAAGATTTAGCTGTTATGCTGCAAAAACATGGGTGCACATAGATCACTATGGAATTATGCTTTTAATTTTTCTAGTAAGATACCCAGAAGGAAAATTTCTTATTATGTTTCCCTCTTGAAGTAATATAAAAACCTCTCTAGATAGTCTTTTCTTTAGGAAATTCCTCTGTGGGGAACATTCTTGAGTTGTGTCTGCCCCAAGATGCTACTTTCCCAATTAATTCTGAGATATTGGTAACCATTTGGCTCAGTGCTCAGCCCTCTGTAGGGCTCTGGTGGGGTTATTTCCCCAGAGCTTCCCAGAACTGCTGCAGAAGGGTGAACACCTGGTCATAACACATGTGAACTCCTAGCTAAAGTAGTATAACAGTATATATTAGTATAATAGTGCTATAGTATATAAATTAGTAATATCAGTATCATCAATCACAGTTTAGAAAATGACAAACTATGTTAAGTTTGTACCTTAAACCATAGGATCAAAAGTTACAGTTGTATAACTAAACCAATAGTAAATTATGTGCTTGTATGCAAAGTGTAACTTGTATAATTTTTCCCCTTGATGTAGTTCTTTTGTCCTATGGTGGGATAATTGAAGAAGTGGATAAGTGGACAAAATGATGGTAATTGAAAAGGAAGTAAAAGGAAGGTGGAAGATGGCTATGTAGGCTTTGGGAAGCTAGAGAAGAGGACAGATAAAAAGTAATGTACATGCAAACAAGGAATTATATGAACTTTGTGGATAAAATTATAGTTATTTGTGGTTTGCATTCTTCCAAGCTGTTTAAAAAATACAAGAAAGATTAAAAATGGAGATGGCCTCACCCACTTGCTTATATTCTATGAGTCTTTGTCCTCCAAAACAAAACTCGTTCAGCTACTCACCTGTTGGCTTGCATTGTTAATGTTGCTTTAGACTTTTCCACTCCACCAGTCCCACCTGTCCATCATGTGCACCCCATTGGGGTCCTTCTGTATCATGTACCCATGGTTTCCTAATCCCACTGATGTAGGTGGAACAGTAAGTAAGCTGGATTCTTCCCCAGCCAGTTGTTGATTCTGTCATGCACGGGCAGGGGGAGCCAGATCCCTCTGAGCCAGTTGCCAGATCCTGTGCTCTCTCTTGAGTATTGATTTCTTTTTCAGTCTGGTATATTTCTTTCATCTTAGTTTCCTTCGTATGCTTAGACTTCAAGCATATCAGCTAATCTTTATATGTGAGTTGTCTTTATCATCTATTATCTTTATTTTATCCTATCTATAAAGTTATATCAGTACTATCTGAAAGACTTTCCTGATTAGTTGCCTCCTGGAATATGTGTTTGGCTTTTTATCTCAATTTCTACAGGTCTTTCTTATCTGTTCAGTTATAGAACAGCATTTTACTTCTTTAACAAATGTAAATACTTATGCTTTCTGCTAACCCAAATTAGAAGTGTGATAGCAGTCTGCATCTATTGTTGGTTTGAATTGTCTATTAACTAATCATATTAATGAATACGCTCAGGCCATTTAATCTGGGATTGGAAGTTCATTGTACTACTCTTAGTTTCCTGCTCTGTTAAAGTGGCATTCCTGGATCCACTACAGTTCTTCTATTTTCTAGGTTGATAATATGCATTTTTCAGTAGTCAGAAGTATCACATAGAAATAATGGTTGCCCTCTGGCACCAAATATTTGAATTAACAGTGAATTCTGTGAGGTGGAAGTCAGAAACCTCCCAGAGTTCAGTGTTTACTCTTTTAGGATAAACACTGAAGCTTCGGTGTTTTAGCGCTTTGGTGTACTCCCTTCCATTTAGCTTTCCTTTTCAAGTTACTTTGGTATAATGGAGCCCTAGCAATCATCCCTAAATTGTATAAATGTTAGTGAGTGATAAAGTGTGAACCCAGCTATCTAAGTCATAAAGAACATCTTCTGAAGCCTTATTTTATAACTTTTCTGGCTTATCATTGAATATATCTACCTCTAGAATTTTGGAAAGTGAAATTGTCTAGAACAGTACTAACTAAAATATATACAACACAAATGAATGTCTGTGCATAAACTGTTTTCTTTTTATGTAGAGAAGAACAGAGAGTTTGAAAGCATGAGTTCAGAAATGTGATAGAAGTTTGGAAACAAGGCAACATTTTAATTTTTCTCATTAAAACAAAATGAGTAACATTGGATCAAAGGGGGAAGTAGAAACAGCTGAGGTCCTTCACGTGGACTAAAACGTAGATTTTTTCAGGAAGAAGAGAATAACTATTGGGAATTCAGTTATCCACCTCTGCCATAATTGGGTTCTTCACAGGTTTCTGGTAAGGACAGAGAGCACAGGTTGCAGGTGTGACAAAACACACACACACACACACACACACACACACACATAGATTCTCTTTGGCAGTTACCATGGACTTTACAGTTTTGCTTCAGGTTTTTCTGAGGTTTTATGTGCAAAATATTAAATTTGTACTTTGAGCAGAAGCATTAAATATACTATACAGAATGGAATTTAAAAAATATTTTCGTTCTGAATCAGAAATTCAGGGGAAGTGTAGATGCAGAATGGGTTGCTGTAGGGCAAAGCCTAACAGTCTGTAAAATAAAATCATTATTTGTTTAAAATTATGTTGCGATTGTTTTTATACAAAAGATATGGGAAATGAAAATATATTTATATATCTAGTTGAAAAACGTAAGAGAACATTATTGTGCAAGGGTTGACTATGAGTCTGTATAGTGTTTTCTGGAACTTTTGTATTCCACCTTTTCCAAGTCTGACTTAGAGTAACTGACATATATGTTTGAAGTGACAATAAAATGTTAGTTCTAACAATTAACAAATGACTTAAAATCCATGTATGTAGAATCACATACATTTTTGGAGTTCAAGAATCCTTTTAGAAAGCTTTAAGCTGATAATTTATCCCCATATGAGTAGCTGAATATGTGCAATCTCATGGGTAGAAAACATTTAGATAAAACTTGATTTTTAGCAAATGAAAACAATACCTTCATTACTTATTTTTAATTTTTATTCCATAGCACTTATTAAACCATTCAGTAAGTATTTTAATCACTGATAATTTGACAGATATAAATTAAAACAACAGAGTTTTACTCTCACCCTGGAAAGAATGACTATCACCAAGAAATCAACCAATAACAAATATTGGAGGCACTGTGCAGAAAAAGGAGCCCTTCTCCACTGTTGGTGGGAGTGCAGGCTGGTGCAACCACTGTGGCAATCAGAGTGGAGACTCCTCACAAATCTAGGGCAGTCTCATGCAACCCAGCTATTTACCTTCTGGGCATCTTCCAAGAATTAATATGCCACAGTGGTATATGTGCTAGTGGTTTATGATATATGATACATATTTATATGAGAAAAATTTCTAATAGCTAGATCTTCAACACAGCCCAAATACTCATCAACTAAGGAATGGATAAAAAAAGATATGGTCTTTTTATACAATGGAGAACTACACAGTTATAAAAAAGGATAAGGACTTTTATAGGTAAATGGATAATACTTTAGAACATACTCAAAACTGAAATAAGCCAGACTCACATGTGTAAACATTGTATTGTCTCCATAGTGTGAGAAGCTGAAAGAGTAAATAAGATTCAAATGTACAATGAAAATTGTAAAAGGAGAAGAAACTGTTCAAGAGGCAAGAGAAACTGGGATGAAGGGTCTTCCCAGAAAAGAAGGGCAAGGCAAATATAATTATAGTACTTAAGGTAGCTATACTACTAATTTCTCTTGGTTCATTAAAAGGGAAGATTTGTGCTAATGTTTGGACAGTTAAAGCCATATATCTTATACTCTAGTGTGAGATAGCAACACATAATGTATTAACTATTGTCATTCTCCTATTATCTTATTTTAAAATTATGTTTTATTTTTCTCTTTAAAATACTTTTTCTTCCAAGTTGAAACTGTATTTGTGCATTATTCAAATATGTTATTTAAGAATAATTAGTAAATGTTATTCAATTCTCAGATTTGCTGAGAAACTATCATCTTAAATACAGCATAGGTATGCTAAGAAAAATAAGACCTGTTTGTTTTCATTTTCTGTTTTGGTGTTACTGGATCTAACCCAGTGCCTTTGTGCTGACTGACCTACATTCTGAGACAGGGTCTCACTAAACTGCCCAGGCTGGACTCAGACTTGAAATCTGCTGCTTCAGTCTCCTTAGCAGCTGGGGTTACAGGTCTCCACTGTCTCTCCTGACCAAGGCCAACTGCTTAAGACTTTCAGTCTCCTTCAGGAGAGAGACACAGATGGGCAGACATTTACAGTGGTGTGTGGGCAGTGGTGTGAGAAAGGCACGTTCACGGGAGATCAAGGAAACTACGCATGGGCTCTGTGGAGCCAGATGGACCCACATTGTAGCATCTTTTTAGTACCCTACAAGGACAGGTCAAAGCAGGTATCAATAAAATAAAATTTTAAAAAACAAGTATGTTAACTTGTTTTTTTAATCTCACATGACTTCATATAAATTAAAAGGTAATTTCATAAAAGTAAGTCAAGTGAAGATCTAAAGAGAACTGAGGTGTCTTTTCTTCAGGAATTCCATGTACTTAGAGTGATATCATTACAATAAAAGATGTTTTGCTTATGGTTTTTCAGCATTTTCCTACTAGGATTTGCTCCACATTGAAGACAAAGGAGCAGAAACCATAATGCAGTTTTTAATAATTGAATGTGCATGTGTTAATTTTAGATGGCATCAAGGTTTGAGGGCTTTTTGCCCATAAAAACATTTTATTTGTTCATTTAATCGGATTATATAATCTTAAAAATTAGCTAGGATATGTTAGTAAAATCATTTGGATCTGCCAAAAGGTTTTAGTTTTGCTTCCCAACAAATTGATTTTTATTAATAATAGTGAGAAAGTTTTACAATCTTTAATCATATGTGATTCTGATTTTCAGATATTATAATTCCATATATATTTTGTAATTTACTGAGAGAGTGGCATATAGTATTTTATAATTTCATTATTTTTTTTCATAGTTTTAGTCCTTTATTCACATTTTATTCTGTCTTCTAGTAATCACTAGTTCCATGAGCAAGATATATTTGCTTCATTCTTTTGTATATTCCCAAAGTCAAGACCTTGGCACATGGTAGAAGCTAATAGATATATATTTATTATATCTGCTTTCAAAGCCATATTCCAGCATCAGTTAAGAGGATGAGACAAGTTTGCTGTATATGACTTGGCATCAGCCGACTTCTCATAAAAGAAACATAAGGCTTCACACTGATTATTCATCTTGCATTGTAGACCTGCCAAAGGTTATTAAAGGCAAAAATAATTTTAGCAATAAGGATCTTGTATAAGAAATGCATTTGATGATAAAATATTTATGAAACCAATACAATCGTGCTAGTAAAAATAATTTATTTTGCTGCCTACTTTATGTATGGGAGAAGATTACTGAGCATAAACCCTAGATACACATTCTATTTCTTGTAGAGAATGCTGGAACAAATTTTACCAAGTATTTTACATGAACTACATGAGTTATTTTGTAGAATCATAAATTCTGAAGTTCCTCAGTGTGTTTTTTCATATTCCTCTAATTTCTGATGTCATTTCTTTATAGCCACACCTTATAAACCACAATCTTTTATTCCACTTGATTAATAGGATGGAAGGGATATAGTACAGTTATTATAAGGACAAAAGTTATAAGAGAGAAAATCAAGTTAAAAATCTCACATCACTTAAATTTAAGTTCATGGTGTCTCTGGATATTTTGATGTATTCAATGCTGATGCTACATTACTATGAAGATGATATTGCAGGTGAGATCCATCATTGATTTTGGCTTCATGATGATGACTTTTTCAGGGAAATAGCCACAATCCTTCCAAAAAAGGTAGCTGAATGCACTTACACTTTTTCTTACATTCTTCAGACCAACCTTACGATTTCCCACTCCATAGGAATCAGCAATCTCAGGGAATTTCTTCCTTTCTGAGTTGTAAATTTCAACTGATGTGACTTTCTTTTCATATTTTAGTAATTTCAATTTTTGTGCATTGATGCACCTACTGAAAAATGATTTCTACTTGCATTAGGTGGTACCTTCTTGATAATATAACAGAGACTCCTTTAAAAATTAGGAACGGGGTTGACTAAACCTGTGCTGTTTCCTCCTTTCCAGCTCTGCCACATGCTGGGAGAGGACACATCCTCCATATCACAGTGTCAACCAATCTAAAATATCATATTTATAAGCCAAGTTCACAACTTTTGTGCTTTTGTTCCCCTCTTCTAAATTCTCACTGTGCTGTAGGCTCAGGAAGACAGATTTCCCTGGCTGTTTTCCCAGCCATGACCAAACCATTAATAAATTCATTTTTTACTTTAAGTCATTTTTGTCTTTGTTAATTACTCTCCTCTGTGGTGGTTGAACTTAATTGTTAGGCCACTCAGAGTCAGGTCTCTGTCTGCGGGCTCCAGGAATGACCCCTTATATTTCTTACAGGTACCTAAGTAATTTTATAAGTTATTAACAATTCTTCATGCAGTGAAGCAGTGAAGCAGTGGTGGAGGGCAGGAAGAATCTTTAATCAGAGTGGTGAGATTGAGCAACAAGGGAAGCTTAAGATGTGCCAAAAGTGGAGACTGCAACAAATTGAATGTTTCACAGAAAGACGGAACCACCACAAGAACTGAGGGCTTGCTTAGCTGGGGTACTTGAGAAACTGGCATCTTGGGTGCTATTGGCCAAGTCCTTGCCTGCTTGAATAGTATCTCAGGACTGGTCTGTGAAAGCTGAGGGCAACACTTCCTTTTCTCCTGACATCCACAAAGTGGCATGATCTGACTGGTGGCTGTCTAGGGCATTGGTGCCATCTCTCTGAGAGGACCTGAAAAACCATGCTAGTGTCAAAAACTGGGGAAACATCAAGGCTCAATTTGATATCCTCCAAATCAGTTGCACCTAGCACAACAGGAGCAACATTGCAGGTTTTCCTGGAGAAGTGACAAATGTCACAGCAGCCATCATTTTAGCCCTACCATTTTCATACAAGTGCAAGAATTGTACAAAGAACTTTTGCCATGACAGTTGAGACAGTTATAGCTGCTCCACTGTTACTCAAGAAGACATTGGCCTTGACAGAAGCCAGCTTAACAAATGAACCTATTCCTGATGCCTCTGCCTTATGGCCATTGGAGAGCTCTGCGCCTCTGCATTATTTCCAAAGTACTTAAGCTGTTCTGAACATGCAAGATGCTGCACATGCAGGCCAGCTCCTCTCCTAAATAAGCAGGTTTTGTCTTTCATCAGTCAAGCAAGGCTCCTTTCAGCTTGCTGTCACCCTGAGTTGCAGCATGGGTTCTTATAAAGGTCTCACTTTGGTGATCTATTGCACATTCATAATTTTACCTTGGGTACAGTGTGCTGCAAGAGCTTTGTAACACCGTGGGTTTTTAAGCATGAGGAAGTCTGTCGATGTGCAGCTAGAGCAGTACTGGGGACTGAGGATGGTGGTGGTTGATACTCTAGACCCGAAGCAAAAGTGAGGACCAAGGCTTCCAATAAGACCAAAGCTGATGCCGGGCGTGGTGTCACACACCTGTAATCCCAGCACTCGGGAGGCTGAGGCAGGAGGATTGTTGTGAGTTCGAGACCAGCCTGAGCTACAAAGTGAGCTTAAGGCCAGCCTGAACTGCATAGTGAGACCCTGTCTCAAAAAGACAAAAAAAAAAAAAAAAAAAAAAAAAAAAAAAAAAAAAAAAAAAAAAAAAAAAAAA
>PVKA01045849.1:0-15219 GCA_004027165.1 Ctenomys sociabilis | reverse complement strand
TGGAACCGGGGATTGAGCTCAGGCCCTTGCACTTGCCAGGACAGCGCTTATTCCGCTGAGCTATCGCACCAGTCCCTGGGCTTGAACTTTCCATCCTCTCCTCCACATTTTCAGTGACTACCTAATGGTAAATGTTTCAGTTTTCTTTTTATTTTTTTACCATAATTTTATTGAAGAACAAATAGCAATGAGACAGTTTCAAATCAAATTAGTAGGACAGATTCAATAATTAATACATTGCGTGTTGTTTTCTTAGTGGTTATTTGTTGTACAAGGTACAGGCATGATATCCTATATACAAACACTGTTAGAGCAGATCTCTCCACTGAATTAAGAGAATGTAGCTGTATACCTATCTTGTTTTTAAAGCTGAGTTATAGTCCAGTTTCAATAATTAATACTTTTTACATCGTTATCTTCCTAGTGGTTATCCATAGTATAAGAAGCAGACAGGATATCCTGTCCAAACACTATTAGTGCAAATCTTCTCATAGAATTACACGAAAGTAGCTGCATATCTATCCTAACTATTCTGTATATACAAATACAGAATGGTCTTTTCTTTCTTTAAAATACCCTGTATTTGGTACAGGGTCTCACTGCACAGCTCAGACTCGTAGTGATCCTCCTGTTTTTCCCTCCCTAGTGCTGGAATTACAAGTGTGTCCCACCAGGCCCAGATTCAGTGGTCAGCTCAGAGCACCCAGGAGGGGGACCAGTGCAGCATGTAGTGCCAGGGATCGAGCCCTTTACTCTGTGCTTGCCTAAGCAGGTGCTTAATCTGCTGAGCTATCTTGCCGGCCCAAGTTCTGACTTATATTAAGTTATTTAAAATTATTATTATTTTTCCTTTGGTCTTTTTGAGACAGGGTCTCACTGTGCAGTTCAGGCTGGCCTTAAACTCATTTTGTAGCTCAGGCTGGTCTCAAACTCACAACAATCCTCCTGCCTCAGCCTCCCGAGTGCTAGGATTATAGGCATGTGCCACCACGCCTGGCTCAGTTATTTAAAATCTAAGAAGTAGCCGGGCGTGGTGGCGCATGCCTGTAATCCCAGCACTTGGGAGGCTGAGGCAGGAGGATTGTTGTGAGTTCGAGACCAGCCTGAGCTACAAAGTGAGCTTAAGGCCAGCCTGAACTGCATAGTGAAACCCTGTCTCAAAAAGACAAAAAAAAAAAAAAATAAATAAATAAAATAAAATAAAATCTAAGAAGTAGAAAATATCACTTTAATTTCCAGAGAACTGAGGTTGTCTGAAAATTAAAGCAGCCAGGGCCGGGCGTGGTGGCGCAGTGGCGGGGCGTGGTGGCGCATGCCTGTAATCCCAGCACTAGGGAGGCTGAGGCAGAAGGATTGTTGTGAGTTCGAGACCAGTCTGAGCTACAAAGTGAGCTTAAGGCTAGCCTGAACTGCACAGTGAGACCCTGTCTCAAAAAAAAAAAAAAAGCAGCCAGGCACGTTGGTACACACCTATAATCCCAGTACTGGAAGCCAGGCGTGGTGGCACAGGCCTGTAATCCCAGCACTCGGGAGGCTGAGGCAGGAGGATTGCCACAAGAATGAGGCCAACCTAGGCTCCACAGTGAGACTCTGTTTAAAAAAAAAAATTAAAAAAGTAATCATAATATAAACAAGTAATTTAGCCTAGTGCATGAATAATCTATAAAGAGTACATATATAAAATATTATCTTTGTTGATATCTTTAGATATACCATATTTAGAAGATGAAAATGTAACCACCAAAAAGTTATCTGCTCCCATGATCTGAAGTTTTCTGATTGACAAGAAAAGTGAGGGTGAGGAGATAGCTCTAAGGTCTAAGCACCTGCCTGGCAAACGCAAGGCCCGGGCTTAATGCCTGGTGCTGCACTCTGCTCTGGCCGCAGATCCCCGGGTGCACTAAGCCAGCCCCAAGACTGGGCATGGTGGTGCATGTCTGTGGTCCCAGCACTACTGAGGCTGAGACAGGAGGGTCACTATGAGTCGGAGCTGCAAAAGAGACCCTGTACCAAATAAATAACAAATTAAAAAAATTTTTTTTCAATAATAAGAAAATGTGAGTAAGCAGATTTAAAGTTCTCACACTTCTGCTTGAATAAGGGTGTAAAACTGCAGATACCAGAGTTGGTCCAGTTAATCTTCCAGAGTTGGTCCAGTAAATCTTTAGCACTGCACCCCACTCACTGAGCCAGATATCCCCATCATTCTGAAGCAGTGGGCCAGTTTCTTTCTTTTTTTTTTTTTTTTTTCTCTTTTTGAGACAGGGTCTCACTATGCAATTCAGGCTGTCCTTAAGCTCACTTTGTAGCGCAGGCTGGTCTTGAACTCACAACAATCCTCCTGCCCTAGCCTCCTGAGTGCTGGGATTACAGGCTTGTGCCATCACGCCCTGCAGTGGGCCGGTTTCTAACTGAACTTTGCTCCTTCCTGGCCTAGACAACCTCCAAAACTCCCCCAGCCCCCAAACCCCATGACTAAGCTCCTTCAAACACTGTTAGGAAATGGGTGTTGGCTTTCACAGGACTTTCTTTCCGTTTAGGGGTGGGTGTGTTCCAGACTGAACTCTGTGTTCCAAGTTTGTGCGGTGAGGTGATAATGTAAGGAATGACAGAAATCTAGCACCTGGCAGAAATCCAGCTTGCAAGTGGCTGAGGCCCAGCTCCTAGAGAAAGCAGAGTGTGGTAGAAACAACGTGTCACTTGTAGAATTGCTGTTCTCCTGACCAGTATTTCTGTCTGCTCTTCGCAGGCACTGGAATCCTCTCACCTTCTACTCTGAGAAATCCTGAACTTTATGGGCAGTTTCTTCTTCCTAGGCTGTCGTTTTTGGTCTGTGCTGGTCACTGCCTTTTTTTTTTTTGAACTGGGGATTGAACTCAGGCCCTTGTGCTTGCCAGGGAAGCGCTTATTCCACTGAGCCATGTCCCCAGCCCCACTGCTTGTTTTTTTATAATAACCCATTTAGTCATTAATGATTAAACCTGGGTTTACATAAAGTTTAATACTTGATAGGATTTGAGAACTGTCTAATCATTTGCTACAGATACACCTCCTTTTTTTTTTTTTTTTTTTTTTTTTTTTTTCTGTAAACTAGGGTTTTTACACCGAGCTACATCCCTGGCCCTTTTCTAATTTCTTAAAATTTTGCCTGGCATGTTGGTACACCCCTGTAATACCAGCACTCAGGAAGCTGAGGTGGGAGGATCATTGTGAGTTTGAGATCAGCCTGGGGTACCAAGTGAGTTCAAAGTGAGCCTGAACTGCATAGAGAGACCCTGTCTCAAAACAACAAGAAAAAATTTTGACACAGCCTCTCCCTAAGTTGCTAACGTGCCCAGGCTGGGCTCCAACTTGTGATCCTCCTGCCTCAGCCTCCCAGAGCAGCTGTGCACAGGACAACTGAACTCTAAACTCTTTTGCCCATACTTCATGCTGGTTTCCTGCCCCATGAGCCCCTTGCCCTTCCGCACTGGTACATCCACCACAAATGCCTAAAGGGGCTCTTCCTCAGTTGCCAGATCAGGAAGGGGCTCATGAACCTCCCAGGGACAACTATCAAGGACCACTGCTACCCATTGGCATACTGTGGCTCTGCCGTGCATTCACACACACACACACACACACACACACACACACACACACACACATACTGCTGTCTTTCCACTGAAGAGGAGAATGCCTACATCATGGATTAAATCAGGTCCTCCCTGTTGAGGTGCCGTAGCAATTCCTGGCGTTCGTGCTACAGGACAGGTTAAGGCAGGAGGATCATCAGTTCAAGGACAGCCTGTCTCAAAAAGCCAAGGATATTCAAATAAATATGATGTGAGGAGAAGAAATACTCTTTTGTGCCATTGTCATCACCCTTTGTTGTAACTTCTTGTGCTTCACCGTTTGAGACAGAGTATATTAGGAAACAGTGCGGAGATGCAGTTAGTACTGTAACATTCGTCGAGGCCTGAATAGTTCAGGTTTATTTTCCATTACAAGCAGTTCCTGGTCTGGGGATATGGCTAGCGGTAGAGCACTTGGCTGGCTAGGCTAGCTAGACTAGTGGGTGGGGAGAGGGTGTCAGGGAGGGTGGGAGGGGATGAATTTCCTTGTATTTGTTAAAGCTCATCTACTTCATTGGTGGGGGCGACCCTCACAGAATTTTACGGGAGCACCCTGACTTGGATCATGGATTTTTGCGTGAATTTAATTATGCTCTCCCAGGACACTTTGTACACGATGAATTTACAGCCAGGTAAATACTCAGAGGAAAGCAAAAGGGAGAAGACAGAGGAAGGGAAAAGAACTACAAGATCTGGGATAAAGAAAAAGCTGGAAACGTCCTCCAACTGATTGGACAAATTACGAAAAAAAAACAAAACCAAACCACAGAACCATGACCAGCTTCTTAAAAAAAAAAAAAAAAAAAAAAAAACAAACGTGAACGACTTGAAGTGAAGTGAAGCTGGACGTGTTAACAGGAAGCTGTGGCTTCTTAGTGTCTTTATATAAACAACATTTGCTTTTTCCCTCGTGGTTTCTGCCCAGAACTTGTTGTCTGACTAGCTTGCCACTTCTGGTGCTGCTTGACTGGTCTTTAAAATGAAGGGGAAAAAAAAAAAAAAAAAAAAAAACCCGGGCCACCTGTCGCTCTCTACCGCAGAGAACCCTAACCTGACACTTTCCCTGCTGCTTGCTGGTGAAAATGCCGAGCAAACGCCGACGAGCCCCTGGAGAGAGCTGAATGGCAAGCCACAGAATTTTACCCAAGCCCTGCTTGGAGCTGACAGACCCCACCGGCGTCCGCCTGGCCTCCGCCCTCTGCGGCCGCTCTGGCTCCTCCCCTCCTGTTTCCAGATCTTTCGGGGACCCTTCCTCACACTCCCCAAATGCACCTGGAGAAAGGAGCTGGTGGGTCGCAGTCTTCCTGCCCCAGGCCCGTCCTTCCTTCTTCCCGGTCTGCAGCCTCAGGACCAAAGGAGTGCAAAGGCCACCGCACCTCCCAGCCAGATGCACAGTATTTTGTTAAACCTTTCACTTTTGCCACAAACACCTTGAGGCTGTGAGGGAGGGCTTGTGGCTAGCAATACCTACTGCTTGATGTCACCCAAACTAAGAGCCCGAGGAGGGGAAACCAGCTGTTGTTTGCACCATCTGTCCCCAGTGAGAAGAAAACTAAGAGAAAGTGTGTGTGGAGTCCAGCTCCAGGGAGCAGAGCACACGCTTGAGTTTGCAGCTTGTTCATTGGAGGAGAAAGGAGAGATTCTTCCTTTTTCTTTTTTCCTTTTTTGTATATAGTACAGGGTCTCACTACTAGATCGGACTCATAGTGATTCCTCTGTTTACAGCCCCCAAAGAGCTGAGATTACAGGCTCGAGCCACCATGCCCAGTCTCAATTGCCGTCTTAGTGCACCCCTTGGGCAAGATGGGCATGGCACTCTGGAGATCAAAGCCTGGCTGCTGTGCTCTGTCTAATCTGGCACTTCAATCTGCAGAGCTATACAGAGAGACTTCTTGAATCACAAGGATGAACCGGGCGCATGCCTGTAATCCCAGCACTTGGGAGCTGAGGCAGGAGGATTGCTGTGAGTTCGAGACCAGGCTGAGCTACAAAGTGAGCTTAAGGCCAGCCTGAACTGCATAGTGAGACCCTGTCTCAAAAATACAAAAAAAAAAAAAAAAAAAAAAAAAAAAAAAAAAAAGGATGAACAGTGGAAAAGTCAGGCTCCTGGTGGAAGCAGCACAATTTGGGAAGAGAAAGTCAGGGCTGACCTTCTCTGGAGGCAATGAAGCTCTTGTCTTTCAGGATACCAGAAAAACTGTCCATCCCTACTTGATATGTTTACCAGATCCTTTAATTCTGACATTAAAGATCCATTGTTTTAAAAAATAATGTTTTGGGGCTGGGGAGATGGCTCAGTAGAATAAGTGGCAAGAACAAGGGCCTGAGCTCAATCCTCAGTTCCACCAAAAAGGAAAAAAAAGAATTTTTTTTTTTGTGTGTGTATGTTTTAGGGAAGGGTCTACAGGGTATTCAGGGTCTCACTTCTAGAGTCGTAGAGATCCTCCTGTTTACAGCCTCCTAAGAGCTTAGGGTACAAATGTGCACCACCACAACCCAGTCTCAGACTAAGCTGGAGGTGTTGGAGAGGCAGTGGTGGAGCTGAGAAGGGTCAAATGGGTGGGGAGCAGAGTGGAGGCTGTGGATGGTGCTGGAACTTAGCTTTTAAAATGGGTTAAAAGAGCATGAATGCAGATCTGTTTTGTTTTCTTGTGCTTTTTTTTTTTTTTTTTTTTGTCTTTTTTGAAACAAGGTCTTGCTGTGCAGTTCAGGCTGGCCTTGAGCTCACTTTGTACCCTGGGCTGGTCTTGAACTCACAGTGATCCTCCTGCCTCAGCCTCCTATGTGCTGGGATTACAGGTGAGCACCACTATGCCTGGCTCATACAGGTCTTTTGTCAACACAGAGGAGAAGAGAGAAAACAATGACCCAACCAAGGGCCACTTTATTCTGAGAAGGAAATAGGATTAGAATTCATTTAAAAGTATTTAATTTGCCGGGCATGGTGGCGTATGCCTGTAATCCCAGCACTCGGGAGGCTGAGGCAGGAGGATTGTTGTGAGTTCGAGACCAGCCTGAGCTACAAAGTGAGCTCGAGGCCAGCCTGAACTGCATAGTGAGACCCTGTCTCAAAAAGACAAAAAAAAATAAAAAAAAATAAAAAAAAATAAAAAAAAAGTATTTAATTTGTGATACATACAATACTGGGGCTGGGGTGCTGCCTGGTAGGGTGTCAGTCCTGTCTTGTTCCATGGCAGTTAGAGGGACAAGTTCATGAGAACTTTTTTTCCCTCTTTTATATATTTCCCCAACTTTCAAGGACAGTGACTTTTTTTTAGTGTTTCCTAAATAAACATTGGTATTGACTTTTTAGTTGATTATTGCATTAAGTATACAGACTCATGGCATACAGGGTCATAATTCAGCACATGATCTATTTCCATCTCCTTCACCATTTTGTTTACATTTTTTATTAACATAATAATTGTATGTATTTTGTAAAGTATGTGTACAGATTTCAATACATGTATACAATAGGCACCATTCAAATCAGGTTAACTAATGTTTCCATCTCCTTTTACTTTGGATTTGGAGCATTGTGATGAAATTCTTTCTTTGTTTGTTTGTTTAGTGGTACCAGGGATCAAACTCAGGACCTTGTGCTTGACAGACAAGCACTTATTTTACTGAGCTATCTCCTCAGCCCCACTGAAGAAATTCTTAAGATGGTTCTTAGAAGACCTGTGCCCATGGTACCTCTCAACAGTAGCCACAACAGCCATTTAATGTGTATATATGAATATATTTAATTTTAGATACTATGTGTAGCAGAGATTACATGAGCTGGGGTTTTCCTCTTTTATCAGTTGTGTAAATCCCATTAAAATGAAATTTTTCTTTCTTTCTTTCTTTTTTTCTTTTTTGCGGAACCGGGGATTGAACTCAGGCCCTTGCGCTTGCCAGGGAAGCACTTATTCCACCGAGCCATTTCCCCAGCCCCTGAAAATTTTCTTTTTCTTTGCCATGCTGGGGTTCAAAACCAGGGCCTTACCTGTGCTTGGCAAATGCTCTACCTCTGAGCTGCAGCACCACCCCACGCTATTTAACAGTAAGAGTCCTGTCATTGCCAGGTGTGCTGCCTCAACCTCACTTCCTGCTACTGGGCTGGCTGAGGTAGGCGGGCTCAAAGCTGGAGGCTTTCATGGGGTGCTGCCTCAAAATAAAAAAGACTGAGGACACAGTTCCCCTGGCAGGGTGCATGTCCAGGGTCAAGCCTCAGCACCGCACAAGAAAAGGAAAAAAGAATCTGAGCCGCACTTAGCTAGTGTTCTCAGCTATATGAAAAGGAATGCAAAAAGAAACAGGAAAACAAATGCAAAAAAAGAAAAAGAAAAGGAATGTAGCTCCCATCACCAGTGCAACTTTTTCTCCTGGCTCCCATTTGAATTCTACTGGCTTTCATAGAAAATTATTATTCAGAAAGAAGCGATCTCAATAAATATTTGTCACTATTAAAATGGGATTTTGGTGACTGGGAGAGTAGCTGAGAATAGAGCATTCCACTGTTGGATGAAGCAAGAAGACGTGCTGGCTGTAAATGCAGCGACAGTGTATCTAGGCTTCAGTGAGCTTAAATCTGGAGGATCATAGAATGAAAACCTTAGAAGAAAAGACAAGAAAATTAAAGCAGGGCCTAATACAGAACATACAGCTTGACCTGAGGTTGCCCAGTAACATTGAGAGCTAGGAAACTGAATGTTGTGTTTCTTTCCCTCTTTTGGGGCTGGCCAAATAGCCCAGTAGATTAAAGCACCTGCTCAGGCAGATGCAGGGGCCGGGAGTTTGATCCCTGGGCCTGCCGTACTGGTCCCATACCGGGGTCGTGGTGAGAAGGGGCGATTGAGACTGGGCATGGTGGTGTACAACTGTAATCCCCGCATTTGGGAGGCTGTAAACAGGAGGATCACTATAAGTCTGATCTTTTCCTCTTTTATGTTAACATTAGGTAAGTCTTTCCACCTGCCTACTGAAATTCAGATCCATCCACCCTTCTTAGGGCCTGGTTGGGACACTAGAAGCCATTGGCACGGGGAGCTGTACTCTTGCACCCCAGAATGGTGAGGGAAATTGGAAACACGTTGTCATTTCTCAAGAAGATGTACAACTTGCTTCGTGGAGGGGGCCTCTGAAGCATGCGGCACACAAATGATAGTAACACATGAATAAGAAAAGTAGACTTAACTCCCCATCCTCTTTCCTGTTGGGAAATAGGAACGACAAGCTAGAATTAAGAATCCAGGTTCTGTACCTGGTATTGTCCTCTATCTTTAGCCCCAGCATGGCAGAATGCAACACTGTGTCTTCATGTATTTATGTAAGCTGATAGGATCCTTGGCTCTGTTGGACAGTCTCCTAGGACTATGAAAATTACTATCCTCCAGCTCATCAAAAAGACCTCCCGGGCAAAATGTAAGACACTAAAGTCAGTGTAGGAACCAGAAAAGGAAAAGAGGCGAAGCTCTATGGCCAGCTAAAGTGGAGAACAGCCCCTCTCTCCCTATAAACTATGGTCAGCAGATTGAATAGTTACAGTTATTAGCCTAAAAGGTGGGGCTGTAGCTCAGTTCTAGATCTCTTGCCTAGCATTCAAGAGGCCTTAGGTTTAATTCTTAGCACCACAAAGAAAAAAAAAATTATATATATGTTTTTTTTTTTTTTTCTGAAAACAGTATGTAGAATCAGCCACGTGGTCATTGTATATCCACTATGCCTATGATATTGGGAAGCAACAAAATTATGCAATAGTTGCATTTAAAATACTGAAAACTGAGATAAATGTTATCGGTCTCTCCAAAATTAGGGAGTAGGGGCCAAGGGGGGAAATTATAAGAGGACCGGCTTAAGAAATACTGATGTCTCTGGATTCGCCGACCAAGGAGAAGCAGAATTCCCATTTTTCTGGCTTTCGTCTTCCTTGGTGATCACAGACCACGGGGCCTCTGTGAATTCACATCATCACAGGGTGGCAGGCGGAAGTAGTTGGAGCGGCGGAGTCGCCTGGGGGGCAGACCTGCCATCTGCCGGCACAGCTCATCTGTGGGGAAGCAGAGAGTCAGGTCATCTCCATGTAGGAGAGGAGGGGGGCTCTTACAGAAGGAGAAGAAAAGATGGCATCTGCTATGCGGCATAGTAATTATGTTGAAGAGAACAGGATCTGGGCTGAGACCTCAGCTCCGCCACCGGCTCATTAGTTACCACTTACTAGAAAGTTCCTTTCCTTTGGTGAACTTCGTTATCCCTTTCTGTAAAATAAGAGCAAGCACGCCCACCTCAGCAGTGTGAGTGCAGCCTGTGCCGAGGGCCTAGCGCAGGTGGTCAGTGAATGGTTAGTTTCCTTTCTCTCCCTGCCCCACTCTGCTCGTCAGTGGCCTACTAACTAGAAAGTGAGATACAGTCATTCCGTGTCCACTTGGGTGTTTACTGTGTGCAAACAGCTAACTTTAGCAAGTCCCTCGAGATACCTGGAAGGGCCTATTGTCCCAAACACTCGTCCTCAGGCCCAAGGTGCTTCCCTGGCAGGTGGCTTACACAAAGCCACCAGGGGCCGGGCAAGTTTCCTCTCAAGGCCGGACTCCAGCTCTGACTCAGAAGGTCCGGGCCAGGCAGCTGCTGAGTCAGAAGGGGCCCTGTCTGTGGTCTTGCGCTGACCGCAGCCGCACTCCGGGGCTGTCTGAGAGTGAGGTGAGAAATGTTTGTTCCCACCACGCATGGTCTAGAACCACACTTTGGACCCTTGTCAAGTGGTTCTTACAAAGTCTTTCTACCTGGGCAACCTCCCAGAAAGCAATGTGAATGCTTCCTGGCATCATTGGTGAGTGGTTTATAAGGCAGTTGATTTCTAAGTGCCCTCTACAGTGTATTTTTACTTTATCCACACCTTACCATCTCCAAGTGTGTGTGTGTGTGTGTATGTGTGTGTGTGTGTGTCCTTTTTCTGGTGGCCTTTAAAGCACTCAGAACTTCAGAAAATGCTCTACAGAAGCAGAGGAGCTTGATCTCACCAGAAAGGCATCTAGCGCCCCAGCAGTTTTGTTAGGCTTATGTGTGTGCATGGAACATACTCCTGGCGTTATTTATTGGGGGCCACTTCCTGCAGGCGCTGGTGGGGAGCTAGGGAAGCCGCAGCTGCTCCAAAACTGGACCTGAGAGGCAGCAGTGCCGCTGCGGCCTTGCGTACCATCCCTGTGTCTGTCTTTCCCCGTCGAACATGCACACACCATCGCACCTTTCATGGCTTCATGCTCCTTACAGACGAGCCGGGAGCAGATCTCATTGTTGATGATGTACATGCGCCGTAGGCTGCCAGCGTGGTGGAGAAGGAGACAGAAAAGAGAAGGCCTTGAGAGGGAGAACAAGCCTAGGCCTGGATGCTTTTTTTAGGCCCCGTGGTCCCCACCCACCTCATGTAGGTGTCCCTGAGCTTTTCAGGCTACTTCTTTCTACAGAATGGAAGAGATGGAATGAATTAAATGGATACTCTGCTTGGCATCAGGCTGAACACACTTTTCTGTTTTCTCCTGCCTTTGGGGCTAGGTCTTCTCCCTCAGCTTCTTCTTCTTCTTTTTTTTTTTTTTGTATTTTAGGGAAGGGTCTGCAGGGTGTTCAGGGTCTCACCATTAGATAGATTCCTCTTGATCTGCCTGTTTACAGCCTCCCAAGACCTGGGATTATAGGCAAGCTCCACCATGCCCAGTCTCAATTGCTGTCTCAGGGTGCCCCGGGGTGGGGCCAGCATAGCAGGCCCAGGGACTGAACCTCCTGTGCCTGTTTTGCAGGCGCTTTAATCTGCTAAGAGGATTTGGTCAGCCCCTTCAACTTCTTTCCACCAGATGATAAATCAGCATGCCCAGTGTCTCTCTCTCCTGACTTTCTCTCCTCCAGCCCCAACTTTACAACCTCCTGGTATGTAGTTGTCAGCTGGTTCTCATGTCCCTCACTCTAGCCTCCAGCTTCTAAGCAGCACCTTTGGAAACAGCTGGGCAGGTTATGCTAAAATCTTCCTGTCAAATATTGCAGTTCCAGCCTGGCACCTAGGTTCCTAGTACTGCAGAAAGTGAGGCAGGAGAATAACAGGTTTCAGCCCCACATAGACAACTTAACCATTGGACAAGACCTTGTCTCAAAAGGGGAGTGGTGGACTCAGGGGTGTAGCTGAGTGTGAATTCACTCTCTGTTACTCCCCAAATAATAACATAAATAATAATTGTAATTCCATAGTGAGTGCACATTCATTGTTTACTGCTAGGAAAATGCTACCCAATCGAGCAGGCGCTCCCGGGTGCAGCCCTCACCTGGTGAAGCAGACCTCGTGGGCGCACTGCCGGACTGGCCGGTGCACAGAGTACAGTCGTGTGCAAGCGAACTTCTCATCTCGGCACTCTGAGGAAGCCCAGCACAAAGCACAGGTCAAAATCAGGGCAGCAGAAGGCTAGCCTTAGAGGGCTGGGGAAAAGAGATGGAATAGGGAGGAACAACTGACTGTCTCAGAGGAGGGCTGCTGCAGCCGGGGCATGTGCTCCCTACTCCCCAAAAGCAGAAGAGGAAGGAGGAGGAAGAAATTGACTCAGACGAAATTTAGGTGCTTCCCTACCTGCAAGCAGAGGTGCATAAAATAACCTCTAAGAGCTTTTCTAGGAAAGAGTCTTTCTAAGATTATTCAGATTGCAATATGAAATATTAAACCAAAAGGCTTTCCTGGTACCCAAAAATAAATAAACAAATAACGGAAAGACTGGTGGTCTCGTTCTGGGGAATAAGCATTCCTGGCAGGCCCCTATGTCTCCCTTCAGCTGTGGGGCTGGGGCTTTGGCTCAGTGGTAAATTGCTTGCCTAGCAAGCTAGAAGCCCTGGATTCGGTCCTCGGCACCAAAAACAAAAAATAAACCTCCCCCTAAAATAATTCAACCAAAAAAATACAGTGAAATCCTTTCCATCTGTTCTCTATCCCCCGTTGCAGGTCAGAACGATCGACACTTGGGGGAAGCGCTTGTACACATGATGTCTAGGGTAACGTGAGCCCTTGTTGTCGTCAAATTGATTTGAACTTCCCAATCTATTAATCACCAAATACAGTTCAGAGGTTGAATAGAGAGAGGCTGGGGACCATTCACCAGTGGTCTTTCCTTTCCCCAGTGGCTTTTAGAGCAGGGCTCTCCTGAAACAAGTCTATGAACAGAGCTGAGGGCAGGAAGAGAACCACACTACAAATGCTCTTTGAGAAAGAATTAGAAATGAGCTAGACAGTGAGCAAAGTACTGGCTGAAGAACAGGGAGGTGAGGAGCCCGTGGGAGGAAAGAAAAGCCTGAGAAAAAGACATGTAAAATGTGACCATACCTGCGGTGGCATTTTTATCACTGGCCAAAACTGGAAAGCAAAAAATTTGTTCGGTTAGTACCAATCCTAGAAGTCACCATCGGTACCTGTGAATTTGTTTCACTTGGGACCCCTTCGGGGTGGTTATAAATAGGGAACAAATGAATTAATGACTCTCAACAGATTCTGAAAACCCCTATGGGGCTGATTTGATCCACAGAATTTAAGAGATTGAATAATGTTAGGATGGGATCTTTGCCTTTCTGCTTTGTTCCTTGAAGAGTTGAAAAATTCATTGTATAGTGAAAATCTGTGTTGTTCATAAGAAGGAGAACGAAAGTGGAGTGTGTAAGGGCTGGCAAGATAGCTCATCGGACCAAGTGCCTGCTTTGGCAAGCACCCCGTCCAACATGCCGTGCCGGCCCCACCCCACCAGGGCATGCCGAGCTAGTACTGAGTCCAGATATGGTCGCCTGTAATCCCAGCGCTGTGGAGGCTGGAAATAGGAGGGTCACTACAAATCCAAGCTGCATAATGAGAACCTATACCAAATACATAATTAAAAAAAAAAATAGAGTGTAGTGGTATACACCTGAAGTTCCAGCAATCTGGGAGGCTGAGACAGGAGGATTGCAAGTTCAAATCTACCCTGGGCAACTTAGTGACTTAATAAGACTCTGAATGAAAATAAAATATGAAATGAGGGTAGGGATGTAGCTCATAGCAGAGGCCCTGGGACAGTATTTCGTACACTGTCAAGGGTGGCCTCTCACCCATGGGTTCGAATGGCTCTTCTGCCTCAGCCTCCCTAGTATCTGGGACTGCAGATGGGTACCACCATGCCTGGCCAAAAGCAAATTTAATAGGAGCAAAAAGCTAAGAGCTGCACACTCCAAAGAGTTTCACCCTAGCACTAAGAGGAAGACATCGTGAGCCCACAGATCCTCTCTACAGAAGGAAGGCGTCTTGTGGACCAGAGGCATCATCCATGATCTTTGCTAGGAGCGTAGGGAGGGTTGTGTCCGTAGTGACCCCAGACTTTAGGGGCAAGTTTAACATGCACTTAGTTCCCAGAATGGAGAGCTGGCCGAAGAGGGCGTGTTACAGAGTTATGGGGGGGGGGACATCATTAGCACAGCTCTGAGAAAAGCGATACCAGGAAGGGGTTGAGTGATTTCATTGGCCCTGTGATTTAAGGCAGGTCCCAGTGTGATCATCTTAGAGCCTATTTCACTCTCGCCCTGTAAGCTCCAGGGTGATTGATCCAACTGCTCTCTTATGCAAGCATGATTAAATTTTTCAAAGATTCTTCAAATTCATGATGTCTCAAGTTGATAGCTTTTCCTCTGCTGGTCTGAGCGCCTTCTCAGTGAATGGTACCATCCGCCCCGTGGTCAGTACCCTGACAGCCTGCCCTCCCTGCATGGGCCTTCACAGAGAAGCCACCCAGCATCCTTGGTGCTTTCTTGGGTTCTAGACTGATCTTGCTCAAATTAATTTTGCATACTGCCCACTGGGTCAGGTAGAGGGGGTGGGGATGCCCTCTGATCTTCCCTGGGTGCCAATCTAATCAGACACTTCCTTTGCAGAAATGAGCTGCATCCTCAGCTTTTTTGTTCTTGTTTTTAATTTTGAGATGGGGGTCTCACCAAATCACTAAGTTGCCCAGGCTGGGCTTGAACTTGTGATCCTCTTGCCTCAGCCTCCCAGAGTGTTGGGATTAATGTCATGAGCCACCAGGACCAGATTCTGATTGGAATTTATTTCCCCCTGCCTTGTGTTGTATAAATTGGTTTCTTTACTCAAAAATTAGTCCCTGCTATTCACTTGATTGTCTTCTTCCCACCTTCTGGGAAGCAGCTTGTTCAGGGCTCTCTCTGATAAAGCCCTTCCCATCTGGTCCCAAGTGCTGCCCAGGGCTCTTTCTATCTCCTCAGCTTCCTTCACTCACCTTTTTTTTTTTTTTTTTTTATCTTTTTGAGACAGGGTCTCACTATGCAGTTCAGGGTGGCCTTAAACTCACTTTGTAGCTCAGGGTGGTCTCGAATTCACAACAATCCTCCTGCCTCAGCCTCCCGGGTGCTGGGATTATAGGCCTGCGCCACCATGCCCAGCTTCACTCACCTTAATCATGCATATTGGAGACCTGAAAAAAGCTGCCTGTGCATTTGTCTGGTTTCCCCTTTAGAGGAAGACAGCTAGTACAAGAAATCCGATTTTGTTCACCTTTATATCCTTATTAAGTAACAGGCTTTCAAGAGCTATTTGTAGGGCCGGCGGTATAGCTCAGCG
>PVKA01045848.1:0-15289 GCA_004027165.1 Ctenomys sociabilis | reverse complement strand
CCTGGCTTAGCTTTCTCACCCTGCTGAGTCAAAATACCTGATACTAAATTTAAGGAGCAAAGGTTTATGTAGCTCCCGGTTTGTGTTTCTGTCAGTCTGTAAACAACTAGCTCCCAGCCTAGGTGGCATGGCAGAGGGGTAACAGTTGAAGGTGACACAAGATAGCAAAGGGAGAGAGAGCGGAAGGAGTGGAGGGAAGAGGAAAAGCCTCATCTTCTCTCTTACACTGTAAGCAGGCTCTCCCCCCCTCAGGGCACTGTAGCACTCACACAGTTTCCCTGTCCTCCTCTTGCTGAGGATGGGGATGCATACAAAGTGAGGAGCTAGCCCCAGGCTGACTTAAACTCCTAAACTTCTGAAGTCAACACAATGCATCAGCCACTGCAGGCACTCTGGGGAGAGGAAATTGGCTCTCTACCTGGGTTTTCATCAAGGTCAATGGCCATGGGGGGGGGGCCTGAGGCCTGTGAGGTTCTGATCTTGTCTCAACCACCTCCAGGGCTTTGGAAATGGAACAAGAAACCTGAGAAGAGCAGCAGAGTCTAGCAGTGGTGGTGATCCAGAGCAGAGAGGCAGGAAGCTAAGCTGATGCCCTTGAGGAGTCAGGGCGAGAGCCTTGAAGTGATTGCTTGGGAGCTGGGCTGACAATTTCATTCTGAGAAAAAGTCCTGGCTCCTTTGAGAAGAACATCTAAACTGTGCTGCTTCACAATCTCTACTAATAGAAATGTCAAAGAGATATACTTGGAAATTCAGTCGTTCTGTGATTACTAAGTCTAAATTCATTGCATAATATTTCTGTTTGTAGCTTCAGCATGTGGGGAAGGTTTTGCTACTTTCTGGGACCTTCTGAAATTGAGTAATGTTCAGCCTTCCTTGTTGGAAAATGTGCTAGCAGGATTACCAGCAAGTGAGCCTCATTGATCTTTATGGCTCTGAGTAAATCATTCTCAGTGTGTGTTCTCGTGTGTCAGCGCGTGAGGCCCCTCCCATTCTGTGGCAGGTGCTGTGCCTCTACTTATTCCCCGTATTGTATTCCACGGGCTGTGAGTGAGCAGCTGGGAGGCTCTGCTGTGGTCCCCATGGCTCCTGCACGCTCGCATGCCCCCCTCCCTCTGTGCCTGTGCCTGCTGCTGGCATCCGGCTTTGTCCAGGCAGGCAGGCTGCTGGTGGTGCCCATGGACGGGAGCCACTGGTTCACCATGCGCTCGGTGGTGGAGAAACTCATCCAGAGAGGGCATGAGGTGGTCGCCCTCATGCCGGAGGCCAGCTGGCAACTGGGACAGTCACTGAATTGCACAGTGAAGAGCTATCCAACGTCTCACACTGTGGAGGAGTTGGATCGTTCCTTTCGGTTCTTTGCTGACACTCAGTGGAGAACTCTGGAGAAAACTATGTACTCTTTTGCAACAGGTTCATCCAAACGTTTTTTTGAACTGACCTTTTCACGTTGTAGGAGCTTGTTTAATGCACAGAAAATAGTTGACTATTTGAAAACGACTTCTTTTGATGCGGTGTTTATGGATCCTTTTGATGTTTGTGGCTTAATTGTTGCCAAATATTTGTCACTGCCATCGGTGGCCTTCGCCAGGGTAATATTTTGCCATCTTCTTGAAGAAGGCACGCAGTGCCCCTTTCCTTTTTCTTATGTTCCCCGGCTTTTCTCAGGGCTCTCAGATGCCATGACCTTCCAGGAGCGAGTGCACAATCTTTTTTCCCACCTCGAGGAACGTTTATTTTGCACTCATTTCTTTAAAAGTGCCTTAAAAGTTGCTGCTGAAGTTCTCCAAACGCCGGTGAGCGTGTATGATCTCTTCAGCCAACCCTCAGTCTGGTTGCTGCGCACGGACTTTGTGTTCGACTACCCCCGCCCTGTGATGCCCAACACGGTCTTTGTTGGTGGGATCAACTGCCACGAGGGAAAGCCCTTGACCCAGGTATGTCTTCTCTCCTTTGGTACCTTCAGGGCTTCGGAATCTGCACAGTAATGAGGAGATTCCTGCCTGAGCCACGATGGTCCCTTCCACTGGTCGCACTTGTCTTTCAGATGCGATGGATTCTTTTCATTCCAGTTTATCCAAATGCAGGTTTCATGAAGCAGCCTTTGCTTATGTGTATGAGTATACAATTGGGTTAAGTGTATATGAATTGCTGATCAAAGTTTTAATACTGTTTTACTCAAAAATGTTAGTAAAAACTGCATTTTATGCCAGTTGTATACTTCCACAGATGGGAAAGTGTTCTAAGAAATGTTTGTGCATGCCTTAGAGGTGTTGAAAGTAGAACACAGATAGGTGTCTAACTCAGGCAAAACTCCCCTCACTGTGATTAAACAAAATGTGAAAATATAGTAGACATAGCTGGTGTACTTTGAATTTGTCTTTATTCCCATTTTAATAGATGCATTCACAGGCCAGTGTTTAAGCTGTTCACATGTTCTTTTAATATTTTTGTTAACATTTTTCTGTTTAGACCTTTTTTTGAAATCTTCAGATAGTAATAATGATTTAAACTTCTTTTTCTTTTTGCTTTTGTGAACACAACTTACAGTAAAAACCCTTAATTGTTTTCTTTGCTTTCAAATACATCACTGATTTTGTTATTATTTTAGTTGTGTGACGGTGCCAGGAGCAGAGTTGCTGGGTGTAACAGTGTGCACTTGGTGTCTTTAATGATCTGAGAACCTACTTTTATATTTTGCATGTCTTCTCCCTAATACAGGGCTGCTTACGAGTTGCGCTTTGCATCAGCTTCTCTGTTTGCAGGCATTATCTAACTTTTTAAATTTTCTGAACAAAAATTTGTGAACAGCAGATGAAACTTTTAAATCCTACTGCTATTGTTAAATTGGCCATTTCTATTTCTTCTTTAGTGAATAATGTATTCACATTTAAAAAAAATTGAAGGAGTTCTTTTATAAGCAATATCTTTTAGGCTCTTGAATATTAGGGAATTTCAACACATAGTTTTTTCTCAAGGCATTGTGCATAATTTTTTGATTCGGTTCTTACTTGGTTGTACACAGCTTTCATATTTTTCTAGTGAAATGGATTAACTTTTGTTTAGTTGTTTTCAGATTTCAGTTTCTTTAGATATTCTCAAAACTGAGATATGGAAATATGTTCCCTAGTTGATGTTTTAATTTTTTTATTCCTTCAATGTCAATATGATTTGGGGTTTTAAAATTAGACTTCTTAGCTAGATAGGGGAACAATTGGATTTCATGTATTTTCTAACGATGCAGTTAATTGCATCAGTATGTTTTAATACCTCTGCTCTCCCTCTTGGATTGCAAGCCCATCTTTATCTCATTTTTCCTCTCTGTCTGCTTCCAGTCTATTTCTCAGGGCTCACTTTCTCCCTGTCCTCCTGTGCTGTTTCTTCTCCCACTCTTTCATTTGATTAAATCATGAATTTTGTCTCGCAGTGACGTGCCTGTGTTCACTGTGCATTCTTTTAATGAGTTTGTGAGATTCATTAGGCTGAAATCCATCCTGAGCAAATGCCTTCTCCCCTTATATTTGTGGTGCTGGAAATAACCAACTTTGTGTCACTCTTATGAACCCTCTGGGGCTACTTGTCTATAATAGGAAAAGGCTGAGTTTTTTCTCAGGAGCCTGAAACTTGCAGTCCAGCACCGAGTGGCTGTGGCATCCTGACCTCGGGAGAGAGAGGGTGGAGGCAATTTCCCCCCACATGAATCCAGAAGCAAAATGTGAGGCTAAGGAGGAATGAAGTCCACAGCCCCCTGCAAGGGTCGTTGTCCATGGCTCTACCTTTGGCCTCCGCCTCCTAAAGGTTCCATGGCCTTCTGTACCCCACCATGGGTCCAACATGCTTTTAGTGTGTTGACCTTTAGAGTTTGTTCTTCCAAACCAGAAATATATTTGTTTTGCTTTTTGGAGCATTTAGTTTAAGAGCATTGTGTAAGAATAGTGTAGCTCTGGGTTGTTGAAATTTCGATTTGAGCGTTTATATATTTATCTTTGTTTTGTTTTTATTTTTATAATTTTATTCATTTTAATGAGACAAAAGTTTATAAATAGTGATGAAACAGTTTCAAAATAGGTTAGTAGGACATTTACAACAATTAACACATTACCTATTGTCTTCATAGTAGTTTTTCAGAGGACAAGATGCAGACATGATATTTTGTCTAAACAATACTAGTACAAACTTCTATTCTCATTGATTGACAATGCATATAAGGAGCATCATCTAGAGAGAAAATTTTCTCTCAGCCTTCACAAAGACCAAGTTGGTCAAGCAATGGCTGTGCCTCATTCACACGGCTGACACTGACAAAAGATCTACAAGGTGCTATACATGGTCCCAACATCAACCCTGAGGGGATTTGACTGATCTTATCAGATGCAAAAGTGAATAAATTTTAGGAAATATATGAGTAATATTCTGAGAGAATGTATATTTGTGAGCTTGTTTTTGTCTTTGTGTATGTGTGTTTTTACACTGTCTTAGACCCCGTGAAGGAGGTTTCCTGAGTATCTCCTGTAACCAAATCTTGCATGCCAACAGGCTATTTACATCTAATGAAGTGACTCACAATTTTAACAAAGATGATTGAGCATTACTTAGGAAAGCATTAAAATTGATTTGGTTTTGAAAAAATAAAACTTCACTCCAAGTCCAATAAGTTTCAGTGGAAATTGGCACTACGTTCTTCAGGCTCAGGGTGTACAATTCAGGACTTGTCACGACACCAGTGTACAGGGCTGATACGGTTACACAGCAATTAAAGCCTTGTACTTCTTCCATCTCCCTCAGATGTTCTGCCTTCATTCCAAAATCCAAACATGATTTCAGCTTTTAGTGGACAAGTCCAAGTTCACCTACCAAAATTATTTATTTTAACCCTTCCTCAAAGTTTTCACACTTACATTATGTCAAGCATGCAATGTAGGGCCAGGGAGATAGCTCGGTAAGGTAAGCACTTGCCTGGAAAATGCAAGGCCCTGAGTTCAATCCCTGGTCCAAAAAAAAAAAAACCTTAATCCTTAGTACTAAAAAAATTTCTTCAAAGAGTGTAACGTAAAGAACATCCATGTATCCATTTTTAGGTTCAAATAATTTGCAATATTTTGGTGGACAAATGTATTTGCCTAATTTCTTAATATTTAAAACATTTGGTTCTCGTGCTTAAAATAGGTTCTTGACAAGAGCTTCCATCTCTAAATACTTTATTTAATAGAAATTTAAGGAACCTTTTTTTTGTTTTTTTCCAGGTTTCAAATGCATTTTTTATTTACTATTTTTGATGACTATAAATAAGTGTTTCCACTGTGGAAAAGAAAGTTAGCACAGTACATTTTCATGACTGGGGAATAGATTTTCTGAAGTCATGTTCAATAGGGTAAAAACTTAGAAAAACAAAACAAAACAAAAAAATGGCCTGAACTTTGGAATTCAGTTCTTTATATAAAGTCCCTTGTAGAAACAAAACAGAATTAAAACCAAAAAAAGGGGAGGGAAAAATTTAGAAAAGGAAAAGGAGAGAAGTTAAGAGGACTCATTGTTTCTCCGACTTCTCTTCAGCTTCCTCTCCAGGGTCCTTGTTCTTCTCCTTCACAGAGAGAGCTTCTAGCTTTTCAGCTACCTTTTCCGCATTATCATTCTTGCCCAGTCCTTTTTCTCTCTCTTCAATTTCTTTTCTGCATTCTTCAAACTTTGTTTTAAACTTCTGTGCATTCTCAGCATTTAGGAAGCGGATGGCAAGCAGCTCCGGCTTGGGATACTCATCGGCGAAGTCAGCATGGGTATTCCAGACCCAGGCACGGTCACTGCCAGCATTTGGCTTTAGCTCCATCATAGGCGTGATATAATGATTGGCGCAGATTTTTAGGGTCTTGTCCCTCCTCATGAGGAGGCGGATGGTCCCCTTATCCCTATGCTTCAGGAGCTTGACATCGCCGGTGCCCTGTTCCTTCCATTCTGGACTATCATTCTCTGAAGCAAATCGGAACAACTTTGCTCGCATTTTTAAAAAGTTCCTCCTCATCTTCCTCTAGCGTTTTAATTTCTTGCTCAGGAAGAGAAACTATTGGTTCAAACTGGGGATCATGGTTGGATTCGTCTGCATTCTCAGTGGAGGTATCATGGTCCTCATGAGTATCCTTGGCGGCCGCCATGGGGGCGTGGCGGCAGCGGCTCGGCTAGCTTGGTCGATGCTGACTCCGCGGCCTCTAGGTGGCTACTCGTTGCTCCTTTCCTCTGCGTCTGGCGCCGGCGCCTCCCGCCCGCCAGCTCTTCCCTCCACCCCACGACCCGAACCCCCTAAGGAACCTTGATTACATGATCACAATATTGTTATACTAAGAAAGTAAATATTTTTTCAAAATTTTTTATTTTTAAGTTCACAGAGTTCTCCAATTTTCTCAAAAAATGTCTTCTATGTATCAATAAGTGGAATAAAGTTGAGAATACAGAAGCAAATGTGAACATCGGTGGCTATCGTACATTCTGTTCTAGTAGGATTTCAAACCCCTGAAATGGAAACATCAGTGGTGTGTTGAGCAGAAGCAAACCAAGTACCCCTATCTGCAGGCTTCCTTGGACTCTCACCACGCCGTATCATACACGAAGGTCCTTAGAAGAAAATACTGAATTAGAACTTCAAGGCCATAGATTTGTCAATACATTTTTAGAGATGCACCAAAAGCACAAGAAACAAAGAAAAAGAAACTGAAGTTCATCAAAATGATAATGTATTGGGCCGGGGAGATGGCTCAGTGGAATAAGTGCTTCTGTGGCAAGCACAAGGGCCTGAGTTCAATCCCCGGTTCTGCACACACACGCACAAAAAGATAATGTAGTTTTCATCCAAAAATACCATCAAGATGGTTGAAAGATCAATCATATCATCGAGGAAAATGCTTTCTTATCTTTTATGTGATAAGATTTTTTTATCTTTTATGGCATAAGATTTTCTTATCTTTTATGGGATAAAATTTTCTTATCAAAAACAGATAAAGGATTCAATTCAGTTTAAAAAATGACAATATCCTTGAATAGATATTTTTCCAAATCAGAGGTAAAATGAAAAGAAGCATGTGTTGAGATGCTGAACACTACTGTTTGGTAGCAAATTGCAAAAGGAAGTGCGGGTACCATTTCACAATCACTAGGACAAAGGCACTATGATAATGCAAGGTGTTTGCTAGGGCGCATAAATACTAAAACTCTCATAAACATCGGGTGGTACAGGCCTGTGGAAAACAAGTTGGTGGCTCCTCAGTAACTGAAAGAGTTGCCACATGATGCAGCTATGTACCCCAAGAATAGAAATGAGTATATACCCCAAGAAGGAGAAACGGGTGCTGGAGCGAGTAGCCGTCCATGAATGTTCAAAGCAGGACTGTTCACAATACCCTTCTGGTGGGAGTAAGTCAAATGGCGATCATTGGACGTGTAAGGAAAATGTGCACACCCAGGCGATAGACGGGCACCTGGCCATAGACGGCGTGAAGCGCGGGAAGGGCTGTAGGATGCATAAGCCTTGGAAACGTTACTTGGACATCAAACAGGAAAGGCCACAGGTGATGTAACTGTGTTCATATGAAATACCCAGAATAGAAAGATCCAGGGAGACACAGCAGGTTAATGGTTTCCCTGAAGCTGTGGGGACACGGGAGTGCTGAATGGGAAAGGCATTTTCTCTGGGGCTACAGTACTGGAGTAACCGGTATATGCCACAGAATCGTTTGTTTTGAAATAGCGGAGATGGTGAATCTTTCACTATATGGATTTTGCCTTGATTTAATTATGAGAAGAAGAGATGCTTTTTGATAGCTCATTTCTCAAGATACAAACAGTCTGTGTGTCCACTTTGCATGATTTCTTTCAACGCCATGAATCTGTGACAGGTTGATCACAGATTAAAAAAGTACTGTGGCGGTTGCGTCTAGTCTGTCTCAGACGAGCGGGTGAGTGCCATTGAGAACTTGTTCGTCCACAGGAAGGATAGGGGTGGAGAGATGCTTGAGCTGCTTTCTAGCTCGCATGGGCTAGGCTGATAGCCAGGCTGGCAGAGCCTGAAGCAGCAGAGTGAAGGATGAACTTCGCAGGCACAGCTCAGGCCTCTGGAGCAGATGCGAGGGCCAGCTGAGATGGCAATGCACTGGGTCTCAGTTCCTGCCTTGCCAGCTCAGGCTCTCCAGTGGAGGGGAGTGCAGGCTGCATGTGGACCTCAGAGGTGAGCCTGCTCTGGGTCCGTGGATTGTTTTCTCCCAGTTGGTGGGCTGTCTCTGCTTATGATTGGGCTTTTCTTTCACTTTGCAGGGATTTAGTTTGACATAATTGCATTTACTTTTTCCTCTTTTTCTTATGGTTTTGAGTTAAATGAACAAATTTCTGACGACAGGAACCAACTCCATCATTCTTGTAAGAATTTTATAGTGTTGGGTCTTTAGCTGAGGTTTGTCCATTGTTAGCTGATTCTTGCATTTGACATGAGGGAGGGACCTAATTGCACTCAAAGAGCGGACGTTCAGTTGTTCAGTGTGTGCACTGAAGGTACTGTACTTTATCCGTTGTGAATTCTTGGCATCTTTGTGTGAAATCAGTTGATGATAAGTGTGTGGGTTCGTTTCTGGTTTCTGTTTTTCTGGCAGTCTACTGTAGTATTTTAATCAGTATCCCTTTGTGCAGTGTGGAACAAGGCAGTGTGATACTTTCAGCTTTAGTTTTCTTGCTTATGATTGCCTCAGGTATTTGGGCATTTTATGAATCTGTATGAATTTTGGCATTGTCTTTCTTGTTCTTTCATAAAATATATTATGATAGGGATGGTATTAAAGATGATTCCCTTAGAATTTGGACCCATATTTTGAACATTTTTACATTAATTCTTCTGGGGCTGAGTGTGTGACATTTTTCTATTTTACTTGTGTTATCTCATTTTTAAAATCAAAGTTGTATATCTTTCAGTATATAGGTCTGTCATCCCTTTGGGTGAATTCATTTCTAAATTTTTGTAGAGATTGTAAGTTAGATTACTCTCTATTATTTTTATGATTATTTATTTCTGTTACTGATTTTTGTGCATTTTATTTGTTTCCTTCAACTTACTGTATTAATCTGTTTGTGTGTGTGTTTGTGTATGTGTGTGTGTGTGTGGACTATGTGTGGGATTTTACTATTTAGAAGATCAAATTATCAACAAACATGAAAACTTGACTTTTCCTATTGACCAGGCCATTTTTATATTTTAGGAATAATTTCACTTAATCATGGTTGATGACCCTTTTAATATGCTGTTGAACTTGCTATGTTAGCCATTGGGTTGAGAACTGTTTGCACATTTATCAGGGACATATTGGCCTGCAACCCTTTGATTGTTCCTGTCTGGGTTTGGTTCATGAGTGTCACTAACTTTTGACAGAGTTTGGTAGTGTTTCTTCTTCTGGGATTTAATGGAAAGTGTTGCAGAAGGATTGGTAGTGGGTCTTCTTTAAATATTGCAGCCTCCAAGATGTGGGGACCCAGGCTGCTGCTGCTTCTCCTTGGGGGGGCCTCCGCCCTCGCCTTTACCGCCTTCTTTGACATTTTTTCTGAGAGAAGTGATAGAGGGGACCATCTGACCAGCAAATTTTCTGTTGCTTCATTAATGAGGCTTGGCAGCTTGTGGGAATCTTCGAATTTGTCTGTTTCTTTACATTGTCCTTTTTGTTGGCACAGATTATTCCCAGTAGTCTGTAATTATGCTCTGAATGTATGTACTCTTTGTTGTAATGTGGTTCTAGTTTCTGATTTCATCTATTTCCTGCTTCTCTCTTTCTTAGTCTAGATAAACTTTCTCAGTTTTGTTTATCTTTTGTTCAGAAATGAACTTTTAGTTTCCTGGATGTTTCACAATATTTTTCTGGTCTCCATTTCATTTATCAGTGCTCTAATATTGCTCAATTTTTCTGCTCTGTAATTTTGCCTTCAGTTTATTTTATTTTATTTTTTTCTAGTTCTTGGAGTTGTATTTCAGATGCACTTTTCTTCTCTTCCCACCTTTTTTCTTTCTCCCTCCCCATTTTTCCTTCTTCTTTGCTGCATTGGGAATCTAACCCCGGGCCATTGTACCACTGAGCTACGTACCTAACCCTTTTAGCTTTTTATTTTAAAACAGGGTTTCACTGAATTGGCCAGGCAGGACTTGCGTTTACTTACGATGACCGCCTCGCCTCCCTCAGTGCTGGTGTTAGAGGTATTTGTCAACACAAAGAGATCCTTCCTAAATTTTGAAGTAGGCATATTTGCTATACAATTTCGTAATAGAAACAGCTTGTATGTCTTTAAGACTTTGGAGGGCTGGCCAAATAGCTCAGTGGATTGAAGTGCCTGCAAGCAGACGCAGGGGCTGGGGGTTTGATCCCTGGGCCTGTCGTGCTGGCCCCACCCCCGGGGCACACTGAGACAGCGATCGAAACTGAGCGTGGTGTGCTCCTGGGAGGCTGTAAACAGGAGGACCACTATGAGTTCGATCTAGTAGCGAGACCCTGAACACCCTGTAGACCCCTCCCAAAAATACAGAAAAAAAAAAAAAGACTTTGGAGTGAAGTCATATTTGTTGAAGATAACGTCATGTTTGTTTAAGATAACGATAACTACTTCTGGTCTCTTCATGGGTATCTTCACTGGCTCCTCCGCGTTCTCCGTCCGTCCTCACAAGCGTGGGGAGCCCTGCGTAGCGAGCCTATAGGTAAGTTTGCGTTTTGTTGTTTGTTTTTAATTAGTTTAGTCACTTTGGGCCTTTTGTGATAGAGAATTTAACCCACTTAAATTCAGAGCAATCTTGACAGGGAAGGAATATTACTGTTAGTTTTTTATTGTTTGTTAGATGTTTTTCTTCTTTCTACTTTGCTGTCTTCCTCTGTGAGGTCTTGGGTCTCTGTTGATGTGCTCGGAGTCCTTTTCCTCTTTATTTTGTACTTTAGGTAGAGTTGCTTTGTGGTTATAGGGAGGCAAGCCCAGAGCATTATGTGCAGTTGGATTTTTCTATTTCAAGCTGATAACAAGTGTATTATGATTATTAGGCGCTGTGTGTGGATAGAATCCAGGGCCTCACCAATGCTAAATACAGTAGTCCCTCACCATTTTGCAGCTCGACTTTCATGGACTCAGTGTTTTGTGGGTTTACAAAAAATATTAATCTTAATTGTCAAGGACTTTTTTACTGTATTGCCAGATTTTTTCAGTACCATATAGTATACGCATGTTAAAATTACAAGTTTAGAAAATGGTTAAAAACATTATAAATGTTTTTTAAAGTGTGGGAAAGATTTATAAGAGTGTCAGAAGGGTTTCTAAAGCCTTAAAACTATATATAAATATTAAAATAAACACAATGTTGCTACTTCACTGATCTTCGCTTGTGGCGGGTGTCTGGACTGGAACCTCCTGGCTAGGTGAGCGTGGAGGGCGCTGGTCCGGCAACATGGCTGTGCTATTGCTCGACTTGGGCTACCGCTTCACACCGTGTCTCCCTGTACGTTTATATTTTACCTGTCAGAACTTGCAGTATCTTGTCATGAATATAGCTTCCCAATTTATTTTAGCTATTGCTTTTATTCATTGTTTTGTTTTTCTAATTCTGTGTGAGGGATATGATTGTTTACTGCGCTGTCATAATCAGTTGTAAGAGTATCCTGAAGTGGGCCTCGTGTGCTCAGATCATTGGAGTTTGTGCTTGTGTTTTACATTCGAGGTTATTACCATTTTCTGGTTCACGTTGAGGAGCTGCCTTTGACAGTTCTCGTGAGGCAGTTCTGGTGCTGCCGACCTCCTAAGCTTGTTTTTATCTGACAGTTTTGACTGCTTCTCATCTAGTAGGTCAGCGTTGTTGGACGAAGTGTTCTTGCTTGTTTTCTTTTAGCACTTAGATTATAATAACTCATTCTCTTCTGGCCTGAGCAAGTTCTAGTGAAATACAGACATCCATCTCCTCCTCACTCCTCCCCTGAACTCCTGCTCATGCAATCCTCTAATGACAAGTCTGTTCTTTTGATGGTACTTCATGTTCCCCATCATCTTTTATGTCTTTGTCTTTCTTTTTGTTTTTTTTTCTTCCTGGATATAGTTTGAAATGTCGTGTCTTCAGCTTGCTCATTCGTTCTTCATGGTTGATTCTCCCATTGGAACTCCCTATTAACTCGTGTATTGTCCATTCATTTGATGCATCTCTATTGTTTCTATTTTTTGTCCAAGTTTTTGCTGCTTTTGTGTATCAGTTTCTAAATTCTTTAAATCCATCTACTGATACTTCATGAAACTTGTTCATGGTATTATTCTCAATCATCAGTCATCTCATAGAATCCATGTCTTTGGAATGTATTGTTGGAGCTTTATCAGCTTGATTTGGACACGCCGTGATTTCCTGATTCATCCTAATTCCCATGCTCTGGCATTGTTATCTTCACATTTGAGGAGGCAGCTCCCTTTCTTGGCCTTTCCAGGTGATCTTTGACAGACCTGTACTACCTGCTGTAGCCTGTAATTCTGAAAGGACCACCTAGGGACAGCCCCAGGCAGCCACAGCCCCGTGGCAAGCTCCCTAGGAGCCAGGCGTCTGCCTCTGCTCTGCGATGAGGTGGGCTTGCTGTCTGGCTCCACTATGGAGTGAGAGTTCTGGCAGAGCTGTGGGCTGGCTTCTATGATGGCTCCTTGTCAGGCCAGTCAGAAGCTGCTTTCTTTGCTCAGACAGTTCCTCTCTTTGTGGTCCGTGGCATCCTGTAACCATTAGGCATTGTTTTTCTAAGTGCGCCAACCAGAGGCTGTTCTTAGCTCTGTGATATTTATGATTGTTTTCCTCCAAGTGTAGCAGTGTTTTCAACTTTTGGCTGAATTAAGTAACTGAGTTTCCAAATGGAGCAGGTGTAGGTCGTTGTCCTCAGAATTTACAGAGATAAAGTTTAACTGTGTGGGTGGGGTCATTATACAAGAGTTTAAACTGAGTTGAGCCATTGTTTGACTTACAAACTAAGCAGGTCTTTCTTCTCTGCCGCTATGAAATCTGTGGAGGGAATGGCTGTGCTGGGTGGAGTCACTGGGAAATTTTGCCTGAAGAGAGCTGCTGCTTGATGCCCTAGATCAAGAGGACCCGCACCTTCCACCCTCTGAGGTCCACGGGGGTTGGAATCTTTGGCCTCAGATGGCACCAGTGGTGTTTTTCTGCCCCTTCAGAGTGCAGCTGCTTGATTTTACAGAAGAAACAAATTGAAATTCTTTGCTGATATGAATGAGGTACAGAGAAGTGGGGTCTTCCTGCCTGTTCAGGCTCTTTTGGCTGAAAGAAGATTGACCTTCTAGCTGAAACAGCACTAGCCCATACATTTTTCTAAGCTTGATTGAGGAGGTTGTTTTCTTGCTTGGGTGGGCATATTTGGATGGACACTGAAGGTGGGCTGGGAGGCGAACAGTCTAGCGACGTGAGCTAGGTTGAGCTTCCCTTTTTGCTTATAAGGGCAACCAGCTCAACCTTAAGGTTTTCTCTGAGGTTGGAAGATGTTTCCGACCAGATGCCACAGCTAGTAGCAATCCTGAATTCCATTAGGATTCACATAAGAACTCTGTTCTATTCTTTTTTTTTTTTTATTTTGGTTTTCATCTGTCTGAAGGCAGACTACTTATGCCATTCCCACCATGTGATCTTTTTAGACGAGACTAAAATAGGCTTCCTTGGATATTTCTTCTGGTACTGTGGATCAAACTTGGGACCTTGCCCTTACCTGGCAGGTGCTTATGCTGCTGGACTATCTCCCCAGCCCTGGTAGTGGTTTCTTGCCTTGCTAGGGTAGCAGGATAACTCCATATAGTTGTCTCTTTCATCTGTAGAGCTACACATTTGAAGAATCCTCCAACTCTGGTGCCGTATTTATTTGGGGATGCAGACACAGGTGGGATGAGAACATATTTTTTGCTTTTTACCTTTGGAGTTTTGCAGCTCTGTGGGCCAAGCAGGAACCTCAGCTTTTGTTATTTCCAGCAGGGGCTTTCCAAAGAGATTTTAGTCTGGTGATAGAAACAAGTTGAACTTGCTGTGGGAAGAATTCAGTCTGAGCCTTGCTGTCCCCCATTTTCATAGGCATCACCCTGAATGTTTAAAAGCTTCCAGCATAATCATCTGAAAGTGCCTCAGTCTGCAAGGACACTGATGACTAAACAAATTCTTGGCAAGATTTAGTGTCCTGAGAGGAACCATCTTGTACTCATAACCAGGGTTATGCCTCTGAGTTGACTGTAGAATCCTTTGCTGAGTTCTGAGGGCGTGCGACCTGATACAGTTCTGTATCACTGGATCTCCCCATGAAGACACCTAGACACCTGCCTAAAGTCATTAAGTCCCATGTACTAGCATTCCTTGGGTAGCGTCTTTATACAGGCATAGTAGGGACACTGGATGGAGGATGAAGCATGAAGTCATTTCCCTTGATCTCAAAGAATGCCATGGGGGAGACACACTGATTCCTGAAGGATGGATTCAGGGTGATAGGGTGAGCTCCCACTGTGTTTACAGTGTGGGAACAGAGAGAAAAGAGAAAGAGACTCCTAGCACAATGGTCTGACCAGTCCTGGGGAGGTGACTACTATCTGAATTGGATTTATCAAGGGGAAAGGGATTTAAAACAGATGACAGTCACATTCCATCAAATACCTAGAATGGTCCTGTATGTGGGTTGTCAGTCTTAGCATTAGAGAAGCTTAGAATATTTGGAAATGGAACAGATACACTGGTGGAAATAAAACAAGAGAGGAGGCAGTGCTTATCCATGGCAGAGTCATTTACGAACCACAGTTCTACTGCCAGTAAAGAGGTTGAGGGCAAGGACTTTGCAGTGTTCCAACCTGGGATGCCAGTTCCATTCTCAAGAAAGAAGAGCTATCGGTAGTGTAATAATAAAATCTCTATTTTGCTTTGGGACAAATTTTAGTAATAGAGGTTCCTTTCAGATTGGCTTTGTGACTATTTATCTGAGTCTTCAACATCCAAATACACTGCTTACAAACTGTTTCTAAACTCACATCACAGCACAAGGCTTGAATCTCCCCCAAGCTAAGGCATGTCTGGAAATCGTGCTCACAGGCATCTCCACAAATGCCACTCACATATTTTGTTGTCATGAATACATCGCCAGCAATGCGTGCAATGTATTTAAATGAACCTGAATGCACAGCCCCTCATGGCATAGTTTTCTGTGTCTACTCTTTCAGCATTACATGAGCACACAGTCTAGTCCCCTGGACATCTCTGAGGAGCAGTTGCCCTATGGATTCTACACCTGCTCCTA
>PVKA01045847.1:0-15296 GCA_004027165.1 Ctenomys sociabilis | reverse complement strand
GACTTGGGTAGTCAACATGCTCAGTAAATTAGAAGTTACTGTCATTCTCCCAACTATGAGGGGATTATGAATAGAGTTGGATTTAAGAAGAGCTAAATTGACTGAAGTTATAAAAATATTGAATCAAAATTTTTTTAAATAAAGTGTGAAAACAGAAAAAAAATTAATTCCAAGGTACTTCATTTTCATTTAGGCAATATATTGTAAAAGTTATTCTTTCTCTAATTGTTCTCTCAGTGTGTTTGTGGTCTGTGTAGAGAAATGCTATGGACTTTTGGGTATTGACTTTGTATCCTGCTATGCAACTGAATTTGTGTATCAATTCTAGTAGCTTCCAGGTTTAGTTCCAAGTAAAGTACCATGTCATCTGTAAATAATGATAACATAACTTCTTCTTTACTTATACGTATTCCTTTTAGCTCTCTCTCTCTCTCTTGTCTAATGGCTCTAGCTAATATTTCCAGAACTATATTGAAGAGGAGGGGTGATAGGGGATACCCTTGTCTTCTACCAGATCTAAGAGTAAATGATTTTAGGTTTTCATCATTTAGAATTATTTTAGACATTAGGTTGTCAGAGAAAGGTTTTATCAAATTGAAGTAGACTTCATCTATTCCAATATTTTTTACAATAGAAAAATATTGTATATGAGTGAGTGTCGGACTTTGTCAAACATCTTTTCTTCGTCAATTGAGATGTTCATGTGGATTTTAGATTCGGCTCTATTGATGTAGTGTATTACATTTATAGATTTGCATATATTGAACCATCCTTGCATTGTGGGATGAATCCTACCTGGTCATGGTGTATAACCTTCTTCATGATCTGCTGTATTTTATTTGTTTGTATTTTATTGAGGAATTTGGCATCTATGTTCATGAGGGAGTTTGTAGTTCTCTTTTTCAGTTGTGTCTTTGCCTGGTTTTGTATCAGTATAATACTTGCCTCCTGGAACGATTTTGTGGGGATGGTTTCCTTTTAAATTTCATTGAAGAATTTGAGGAGAATTGAAATTATGTCTTCCATAAATTTCTTTAGAATAAAGAACCCATCAGGACCTGGACTTTTATTGGTCGGTAGGTTTTTTAATTACATGTTGTAATTCATTTTCTTTTATTGGATTATTGAGAGTTTTTATATCTTCTTGATTAAGTTTTGATAATTTGTTGTTTTTTAGGAATTTGTTCATTTCTTCTGTGTCTTCTATTGTGTGAGAATAAATGTAGGAAGCCAGGTTTTCCAGTACCATTTGTGAAAGTCTATCTTTCTTCCAGTAAGCTTGTTTGGCCCCTTTGTCAAAGATCAGACGGCTGAATGTGTTTGTAGATGCTTCTGCATCTTCTAATCTATTCCATTGATCCTCAGGTCTATTTTGTTGCCAATTCAATGTTGATTTTTTTTTTTTTTTTTTTTTTTTGCAGAACTGGGGATTGAACTCAGGCCCTTGAGCTTGCCAGGGAAGCACTTATTCCACTGAGCCATCTCCCCAGTCCCTTCCATGTTGATTTTATCACAGTGACTTTGTAGTATAATTTCAAGTCAAGAATTGTGATGCCTCCTTCCTTGTCTTTATTGGCCAGAATTGGCTTTGCTATTCTAGGTTGTTTGTGGTTCCAAATAAATTTTAGGAATGGTTTCTCTATGTCTGGGCAGTATGTTGGTGGCAGTTTGACAGAGATTGCATTAAATCTGTACAGCAATTTTGGGAGTATGGCCATCTTCATGATGCTGGTTCTTCCTATCCAGGAGCACAGAATATCTTTCCATTTCCTGAAATCCTCTATAATCTCTTTTCTTTGGTTTTTCTGTGAAAAGATGTTTGACTTCCTTGGTTAAGTGAATTCCAAGGTATTTCATTTTCCACAGTGCTATTTTAGAAGATATTGCTTCTATTGCTTCCCTTTCAGTGTACTTGTTATCTGTGTAGAGGAATGCTATTGACTTTTGAGTATTGATTTTGTATACTGCTATGTTACTGAATTTTCATATCAGTTCTGGTAATTTCTTGGTAGAATTTTTGGGGTCTTCCAAGTAATGTATCATGTCATCTGCAAATAGTGATAATTTAACTTCTTCTTTACCTGTTCTTATTCCCTTTATTTCTCCCTCTTTTGTAATGGCTGTTGCTAATGATTACAAGATTATATTGAATAGGAGGAGTGATTGAAGACATCCATGTCATGTACCTGATTTAAGGATAAAAGATTTCAGTTTTTCCGCATTTAGGATTATATTAGCTTTTGGGTTCTCATAGATGATGTTTATCAAGTTAAGGTAGAGTCCATCTATTCCAATTTTCTGTGGGACTTTGAACATGAATGAGTGTTGGACTTTGTCAAAAGCTTTCTCTGCATCAATTGAAATGGTCACATGGTTTTTATATTTCAGTCTATTAATATAGTATTTATACATTTGCAAATACTGAACCATCCTTGCATCCCTGGGATGAATCCTACCTGGTCGTGGTGTATTATCTTCTTGATGATTTGCTGTGCTCTATTTGCTAGGATTTTATTGAGTATTTTTACATCTATGTTGATGGGGGTGATTGGTCTGTAGTTCTCCTTTTTGCTTGTGTCTTTCCCTGGTTTTGGAATCAGTATTATACTTGCCTCCAGAAATGATTTGGGGAGGACTTTTTCATTTTCAACTTCATCGAAGATTTTGTGGAGTGTGGGAATTATGTCTTCTATAAATTTCTTGTAGAATTCAGCTGTGAATTCATCAGGACCTGGGCTTTTCTTTGTCGGTAGGATTTTTATTATGTTTTGTATTTCGTTGGCTGTTGTTGGCTTATTGAGGGTTGTTATATCTTCTTGATTCAGTTTTGGTAATTTGTACCTTTTGAGGAATCTGTCCATTACTTTTGTGTCTTCTGTTCTGTGAGTGTAAAGATTCTCAAAGTAACTTTTGATAATCTGCTGAATTTCTGCTGTGTCTGTGGTGATTTCACCCTTTTCATTCCTTATTGCATGTACTTTAATTTTTTCTTGCCTCTTTTTGATGAGGTTGGCTAGAGGCTTATCAACTTTATTTACTCTTTAAAAGAACCAACTTTTTGATTTGTGTATTTTTTTACCTGTTTTCTTCATCTCAATTGAATTAATTTCTGCTCTAATCTTTATGATTTCTTACCGTCTTTGCGCTCTGTGTTTCGTTTGCTCTTCTTTTTCTAGTTATTGGAGGTGCAACATTAGGGTACTAATTTGTTCCCATTCTGTTTTCCTAATGTGTGAGTTCATAGTTATGACTTTCCCTCTAAGGACTGCTTTCGTTGCATCCCATAATTTCCGGTAAGTTGTGCTTGAATTTTTATTGAATTGTAGATATTGTTGAATTTCTTGTTTAATTTGTTCTGTGACCCATTGATTGCTGAGTAGGGTGTTGTTTAGTTTCCATGAATTTAGCAGGTTTTTCTGGTTCATTTGTCAGTTATTTCCAGTTTCATTGCACTGTTGTCATATAATATGCATGGGATAATTTCTGTTTTCTTGTATATACTTAGGCATGACCTCTGGACTCGTGTGTGGTCTATTTTGGAAAATGACCCTTGTGCAGCTGAAAAAAATGTGTGTTCAGCTGAGGTTGGGTAGAACACTCTGTATATGTCCACCAGGTCCATATGTTCCAAGCTCTGGTTCAGTTCTGCTACTTCCTTGTTGATATTTTGTCTGACTGATCTATCTTTTTAAGATAAGTGGGTGTTAAATTCTCCTGTTAAGATTGTGGTCTTAGATATTAGGTTTTTCGTGTCCATTAAGATTTGTCTTACATAGTTGGGTGCTTTTGTGTTTGGTGCATGGATATTTATGAGTGTTTCCTCTTGCTGTTGAATTTTTCCCTTGACCAATATATAGTGGCCTTCTTTGTCTCATTTGATCTTTCTCAGTTTGAAGTTGAGACTGTCTGAAAACAGAATTGCTACTCCTGCTTTTTTCTGAGGTGCTAGGGCATGTAGTATTGTTTTCCATCCTTTGACTTTGATCCTATGAATGTCCTTTTGAGTTAAGCGTGTGTCTTTTTTTTTTTTTTTTTTTTTGTCTTTTTTTTGAGACAGGGTCTTCCTATGCAGTTCAGGCTGGCCTTGAGCTCACTTTGTAGCTCAGGCTGGTCTCGAACTCACAACAATCCTTCTGCCTCAGCCTCCCAAGTGCTGGGATTACAGGCATGCGCCACCACGCCCCGCAAGCATGTGTCTTGTATGCAGCATATTGTTGGATTTTGTTTTCTAATCCACTGTGACAGTGTATTTCTCTTAATTGGAGAATTGAGACCGTTTACATTGATGGTTATGATTGAAATGTGCTGACTTATGTTTGTCATGATATTTACCTGGTGTTGTTTACTCCTTTGTACCTTGTGTTTAATTGTCTGTCCTGTTTAGTGGGCTACTTCTGTTCACAGTCATGGAGTTCTGTTCATTGTGTTCTCTCTCTAGAACATCTTTCAGCAGCCTATGAAGGGCTGGCTTTGTTATCATGTAATTCTTTAGTTGTTCTTTGTCGTGGAAGTATTTCACTTCTCCATCAAACTTGAAAGAGAGTTTTGTAGGGTATAATAGTCTGGGATGGAAATTGTTTTCATGTAGGACTTGAAGAACTCTGCTCCATGCTCTCCTTGCCTTCATGGTTTGCGTAGAGAAGTCGGCTGTAATTCTGTTGAGTTTTCGAATGATATCTGCTTCTTCTCTCTAGCAGTTTTCAGTATATTATTATTTTTGTGTTGGATTTCTGGGATATTGACTATTATATGTCTCAGTGTGTTTTTACTTGGGTTGAAGTTATTTGGATGTTCTGTATGCTTCGGTTACCTGAATGTTGGATTGTTTCCTCATATTTGGGAAGTTTTCTGGGATTACTTCTCCCCCAATTTTTTTTGTTTTTGTTTTTTTTTGTCTTTTTGAGACAGGGTCTCACCATGCAGTTCAGGCTGGCCTTAAACTCACTTTGTAGCTCAGGCTGGTCTCGAACTCACAACAATCCTCCTGCCTCAGCCTCCCGAGTGCTGGGATTACAGGCATGCACCACCACGCCCGGCTTCCCCAAATTCTTTTTATGTCATTTTTACTTCTTCATTCTCATTGATACCAATTATTCTCACATTGTTCATCCTGGCATCATCTTGCACGTGATGGATTATTTTTTCCTGCATTCTCAATGTTTTTAAGAGATCCTTTCTCACCTTTTCACTAACTGTACCAGCGTCTTCAAGATCTGAAACTCTGTCTTTGCTTTCACTCAAACAGTTTTGAAGACTTGTGATTAATATTTTTAAGTCTTCTATATCTCTTTGACTGTGTTTCATGTTTTCTATTTCTTTTCTGTATTGCTCATTCAAGGAATCCATCATATTTCTGATCTCCTCAATTTTTTTTTATCCATGTCTTCTTTAGAGGTAGTTATTAATTCTTTTTCTGCAGTGTTTCTTCCAAGTTGGGTTTCCCTTTTATATTTCAGGACTTGTTTCTCTATTTCAGATGCTATGATTTCAAAGAATTCTTTTTTTATTTCAGAAATTATTTCTGCTTTGAGTTCCTCTTGACTTTTCCACTGTTGTTTCTTTGCTTCAGATGCTGTTAATTCATACATTTCAGCTAAAATAGTGCTCTCTGCACTTTTTCTGGGTGAGCATTGTTTTTCCACCCAATGTTTCTGGAATTGGTTCTTTATTTCAGATACTATGTATTCAGATATTTCTTTTTTATTTGAGGAATGAATTCTCATGTGATTTCCTCTGTACCTTTCTGCCATTGTTCCTTTGCTGCTGTATCTATTAGTTCATTCATTTCAGCTGAGCTCGTGTCCACCTGCCCTTGCTGGTGGACTTGAGGCCTGGGACTGCATTTTTCTCCTTAGCACTGACCTCTGACCTTTGGTGTATATCTTTGGTGCAGCTACAACCTTAGCGTGTTATGAGATTTGGGTTCCAGTCTATTAAGTTTGAGACTATCCAGGTATGCCTGTCCTGGATCTAGCTGTTGCTCTCAGCTCCTTTTTGCTACAGCTCCTGTGGTTCCCCTCTGTTGGTTCCCTGGTCAGGTGAGCATGAACCTAACCAGTATTCAGAGAAAGTAATGGAATTCTTTCTGTCTTGGTTGTCCTTGGGGCTAGGATTTGGAAAATTGATGGAGTTGGCCCTCCTGTGTGAGGCAAGTCACTCTGTTGGTGGGTGGGCCTGGGCTTTGGTGGTTCTGCTGGGCTCCCAAAAACTAGTGGATGTTCTTATTCACCGGGTAGGCTGTGCTGGTTCAGCCAATCTATGCAGGTTCTGGGGCTACAGACCAGAACCTGAGAAGGCTGGGAAAGGTCCCTCCGGCACTGCGGGCCTCGAGCTCTCACTCCATGCCAAGCTGCACTGGGTCTTGGGCCATGGCTTGTGACCAGAGATTGCTGGGAAATGTTTCTCTGGTGCAGTGGGCCTGGAGCTCTCACTGGCCGAGCTGTGCTTGGTCTGGGGCTGTTGGGGGGATGTGGGGAGACAGGGAATTGCTGGGAAATATCTCTTCAGAGCAGCAGACCTGGAGTTCTACAGTCACTGAACTTTGATGGCCAGGGAGTCGGGGAAATTCCCACTCACTCAGCGAGCTTTAAGGCAGTGGATCTGGGGAGCTGCTGGTGAGTGGGCCCTGAGGTTGCAAACCAGTCACTGGCTTGGAGGGCTTGGGGGCGGGGATCCGGGTAGTGTGCACAGGAAGAAGTCAAAGGCTCTCCTTCAGACTCACCACACTCTCACTGATCTGGGAAGCCTTGTGAGTCGAGTAAATTCCCACTCACTGGGAGGGCTTGGGGCGGGATTGAGGAGGCTGCCAGAGTCAGCCCCGCTATCTCAGGCTGGTCTCTCAGGCTGGGTTGTGTGGGCGGGATTGAGAAGGCTCAAGTTTATCATTCTTTATAGCTGAGTAGTACTCCATTTTATAAAAATACCACATCTTTTTCAAGCATTCCTCATGTGACGGGCATGTTGGTTGTTTCCAAGATTTGGCTATCAAAAATTGTGTTGCTATAAACATAGGTACACATATATCACTATGATATGATGTTTTCAGTTCCTCCAGGAGAATTCCCAGTAGTGGGATAGCTGGCTTGAATGGGATTTCCAGTCACAGTTTCTTAAGAAGTATTCACACTGATTTCCACAATGGTTGTACCAGTCTATATTTCCACTAGCAGTGGAGAAGGTTTCCCTTTCCCTACAGTGTTTCCATCATTTCTTGTTGGTTCATTCATTTATGATAGACATTGTTTATGGCATGCGATGGTATCTCAGTGTTGTTTTAATTTGCATTTCATGGATGGCTAGTGATGTGCAATATTTTTTTCATATATTTATTTGCTTCTTTAATTTCGTCCTCTGAGAAGTGTGTATTCATCTCAGATGCCCATTTCTGGACTGAGTCTTTAAATTTAAGGGCCTTAATGTATTTTAGTTGTTTATAAATTCTAGAGAGTGTTGCCTCAGTCTTGTGCCTCTGGCCCAGGAAGCACAGGGGAGCGCAGAAGCTCTCCCACACACTAAACCAATCTGGGCTTCAGATAGACCTGTGGATCCTAAGAGAGTCATAGTAGTTCTCATTCACCTGTCTTGGGGCTTGGGGTTGTGGGGTTCTGCAGGTTGCAATGGTTCTGAGGTCATGGTAAAGAGTCTGCCTCACATGGTTGCCTGACTGTTGGTCTGGAGGGGTCCCACGGGTGAAGGGAAGCTGGAAGCTCTCCTACTCACTCACTGGTCTGGCTGGGCTGGATCTGGGGGTCCCAAGAGTCTCAGAAGTTCTCACTCAGTCAGCGGGCGTATTGGAGGGTGCTCCCGAGGGTTGCAGTGGTCCCAAAGTCGTGGGGAGTCTGACTCACACAGGTGCCTGAATTTTGATCTGGAAGAATCTCGTGGGCACAGGGAAGCCAGAAGCTCTCCCACACACTTGCCAGACCTGGCTGGGCTGGATCTACAAAAACGATTTTGCAAGCTTATTATTAAATTTTTAAATTCCTCTATATCTCTTTGACTCTGCTTCATGCGATCTATTTCTTTCCTTTATTGCTCATTGAAGGATTCTATTATTTTTTTTAATCTCCTGCCTTTTTTGTCAGTATCTTTTTGAGAAACAGTTTTTACTTCTTTCATTATAGTTTTCCTTTTTATTTTTTACTTTAGAGATTATGTATTATATGATTTCCTCTCTATGTTTCTGCATTTGCTTCTTTACTTCAGATGCTATAAATTGAGAGATTTCTTTTTTTATTTCAGAGAATAAATCTAATCTGAGTTCTTCTATATCTTTCTACATTTGTTTCTTTACTTCAGACCCTATTAATCTCAGTACCTGAGATTGCATTTTGCTCCTTTTCTTTGTCATTTTCTATAGCACTGTCTTCTAACATTTGTTGTAGAGCTTTGTTGCAGTTATAACCTTAGCACCTACTAAAGTTTGGGTGCAGATCTACTATGTTTGAGTTCATCTAGTTGTGCCTGGCTTGGGTCTGTCTACTGTGCTCAGCTCCTTCGTGCTGCATCCCTTAAAGTTCAACCTGTTGTGCCCCTCTAGCAAGAAGTTCTGCTGCTGGATTAGCTGGGTGGTTTGGGGCCCTGCCCTTTCTGCAGGGACTTTGGCATCAGAGTTTCATCACAGGTCTGTAAGCCAGGCCTGAGATGGGTCTGGAGGGGTACAAAGAACGCAGGACAGCACAGAAGTTCTCCCACACACTCACTGGGTCTGGGCCTGGGCGGGTCTGGACAGGTCATTAGAGCGCAGGGGAAGTTCTCACTTACAAGGCAGGTTTGGGCTGGCTCAGGAGGGGTGGATCGGTCCCCAGAGCACCACAAAATGTCTCACTCATGCAACAGACCTGGGCTTGGTCTGGAGAGATCTACTAGGTGCAGGGAGTGCAGAAGCTTTCCCACACACTCGTAGGGCCTGGGCTTGCATGAGTCTGGAGCTGTTCCGAGAGCGTGGAAGAAATTCTCACCCACAGGACGGGCCTGACCTTGGTCCAGAGAATGTAGGTTGATTTCTTTATTACAGCCACTGTTTTTCAGCTGAGATGATATCTCAGTGTTGTCTTAGTTTATATTTTATGAATGGCTAGTTATGTGAAGCATTTTTTCATGTATTTATTTGCATTTTGTATTTCTTCCTCTGAGAATTGTGTGTTCATCTCAGATCCCCATTTCTGGATTGGGTCTTTAAATTTTGGAGCCCTAATGTTTTTTAGTTCTTTAGAATTCTAGATAGAAGACCTTTGTCTGAATGCATATTAGTTAAGGTTTTTTCCAACTTTGTGAGTTGTCTTTTCACTCGGTTGGTAATTTTTTTGACATGTAAAACCTTCTCAATCAGATGAGGTTTCAGTTGTTAATTCTTTCAAGTATTTCCCATGCAGTTTGATTTATTGATGAACCCCTATGTCTGCAAAATTTCCTCCTACTTCCAGAGGATTTAGTGTTTCTGTTTTAATGTTTAGATCTTTAATCCCTGTGGACTTTAGTTTAGTGCACCGTGATAGACCTGGGTTAAGTTTTCGGCATGTAGAGACTCTTGCTTAGTCTCTATATCAGAAATGTTTTAATTTTGTGGATAAATTATTTAAATTAATTTTGAGTACACTGCTGTATCAGAAATGAAGTAGACTGCCTCTACTACTGTCTTCTGATTCCTCTTCTCTCTCTATCCTTACATATCTACTTGCATATCCAATGGACATCTCAAACTTCACAGAACTGAACTGAAATGTTTTCCTTGAAAATTCATTCCAGTATCTGATTTTCCATCTCACATGGCTGCTACTTCATCCCTCCAGTTTCTCAGGCCATTTGCCTTGTGTTAGTTACTGACTTGTCTTTCTGTCTCAGTGCCCCACCCTTCTCATTCTTCCATGTTCTCCCCGTTCATATCCAAGATGTGGTGACATTTTTCCAGATTATGAGCCAAAGGCACTTTCCTCCTAATAGGCCCTCCTGCTTGCCTTCCTCTGTCATTTATTTTCACTGTTGTAGAAAGTGTAATAATTTAAAATTTAAGTCATACTGTAGCATCTGCTAAGCCCTTTGCAATATCTACCCATCTCTGACTACAGTCCAGAGTCCTGCCCTTCACAATCTCACTTCCTCTCATTCCTCCCCCTGACCCATTATTTGGCTGGAGCCTTTTTTTTCAGACACACTGGCCTCTTTGCTTTTGTTCATTTACCATCTCAGGTATATCCAACCCTAGCTTTTTCCTCTGACTTCCTAGATACTTCTTTTGGCTAAATGCTTTGGCATTGTTCAGGTCATCTCCAAAGTTCCAACTTCCCTGTCCCACCCTACTTTCTTTCTTTGTTATTTTCTTTTCTCATTTACATTTACTATCTACCTATGGAGGAAATCAGATTAGAAATAATCTCTCAGGTTTATGTCTGGTAATGTAAATAACTAATTTGAAGATAATGTTATGCAATACAACAACATTGTCAAATTCCTATTTCTTTCTTTAATGAAATTTTGTGTCTGTTTTACTTTTTTCTTTTACCATTTTTTATTCTTACAAAGTAGAAAAGGGCAGATGGTAAATATCTTATACCTCGTAGGTCCTAAGGCTTTTTTTTTCACATAATTTGATTTTTCCATTGCAAGCAAGAGTTGAAAAAAATGATCATAACTGTATTTTAATAAAACTTCATTGTTGGACACTAAAATTATTTTTACTAGTTATCTTTCTTGCTAGAATATAAAAAAAACACATCATGGATTTTTAGTTTCTAATGATCATAATCCAGAATTTTCTAGGATAATACACAACACATAATGGTGACATAACAAATATTCTTTGAAATAATTCATTCCATTTTGCTATGCCTCATTTATTTATTTTTTCATTTTATTTAATTTAGCAGGCTGGGGATCAAACTTAGGCCCTTGCGCTTGCCAGAGAATTGTTATGCTTTAGTGGAATACCACAAATAGGGTAATTTATAATGAAATGGAATTTTAAATTTGTATGCTTATGGAGGCTGGAAAATGTAAAATCAAATTTTAGCAGATTTAATATGTGGCGAGGACCTCATTTCTACTTCTACAAGGGCTACTTGAGCTTTACATCTTCTGGAGAACACTATTCCTTACTTGACAGAGGGACAGTGAAAACCTATTTCTGAGAAGCCCTGCAGGGTGGTATTCATCCTGACACTTCCCAGTAGATCCGCCTCCCAGTGCTACTGCATTGGGGATGAAATTTCAACGTGAATTGTGGAGGAGGCAAAAGCATCCAAACCATATCAGACTTGAATTGGAAATAAGGAAAACAAGGTCTTTAGGGGATGCCCCCAAACATGATACAGTGAAAATCCTTTTCACAGGAGATTAGTGTGCCAAGATTTTGCAGTCTGGGGACTATGCAATGTTTGAATGCATTGGCTTCAAGAGATTTCAGAAGTAACACTATTGACATGGATTTAATTTGGGGGCCTTACTGTGAAAATGGCAGGACAATATTAGAAGTGGAAAGCTCCAGGACTTTTAGCTGGAGAACACAGAAGCTAACAGCTGGTAAAGGCTATTAGATATTAAAGTAATATACTCATTTGGCAAGTGAAGCAGATTGGGAAACAGGAGAAGTTCTTTATTTTCTGGCAGCTATTGAATAACAGGTTGTACATTTGCAGCCATTCTGAGAAGAGAGCACCTCGCCAATGCCACTGGGAATGCCTGTCAGATGGAAGTAGCCCCTAGGGAAAAATGCAACACAGTAGAACAAACACAGCCTGCTTGTTCAAAGAAATCTTGAAACAGTCATGTTTGACAAGGGAAAGAGGAGAAGAAACCTCAGAAAGGAGTAGTTATAAGAGTCCTTAGCAGCATTTATCTTTACTCAGTGCAAAGCAGAAAAAGTATTCAGAACCTTCTAGACATGGTCTTCATAAGTATGCATTTGTCATTACTTTGTAACCAAACACAAAACATTCAAATGCAATCAGGGACTTACATTTTAAATTTGGACTATCCTGAGTTTTGTGCACCCATGTTCAAGCATGACATGATTTTTCTCTTGGCTTCTGATTGGACAAGAGTTTTGGCTGAGAGATGTTTATTGCAAGGGATGTATGTGGGTGAAAAATAGGTTCAATTGTAGTCACAATTGTTACTGGGAGCCAAAAACTATTTCTTAACTTATTGAAAGATAAATATTGCCAAGAAGTGTACTGAATATGAATGCTTACATAGAAGAGGATTTTATTTTATTAAGAACAGAGATCAACAACACAAACTATGATTGTAGGTAAATAACTGTTAGGCAGATTCCCCGGTTTTAGGTAAGTAAAAATTGAGAAGCTGTATTTTTGCTTCTTCTAATGAGAGCCAGGAATTTTACTCCTGGATTCTGAGTGCTCGGGAGTCATTCTTTTCTGTTCTCTCCCCCAAATGACAGTAGTATTTCTTTGCTTCCCTGAAGTCCTTTTTGCACTAGCCCATTTCCTTGTCTTATCCTGTAACATATCATAAGTCTTTTGCACAACACATACAATGACTTCTCTTCTTCATTTTTGGGGTCTTGTTTGAGAACCAGGTGGGCTTTTTCACATCCCTTTCTTCTTCCAAAGTGACTTTTGTCTTCACTTTTTAATTGATGCAGTTAGCTTTCCACTTAGATAGATGCATGTGCTCAAGCATTTTTCCTTGTCTGAATACCTTAAATGATTTCTTAGGTTAGATATTGATTAAAAGAAAATAAGCAATGCTAACAAAACCGAACACGCTGGCATATTATAAAACAGGAAATTATTTCTCAATACTGAGCCCTTGGGTTCTTCTATTGTCTTCCTATGAGCAATTCTCCCAGGACAAGCTAGCAAAGTTTTATTGGTCTATTGAAAATGCTTAAATTTTTTTCTACTTTTTCAATTTTTGATCATATTTTGACCAATTTTGCATGCTTATATAGGGTAATCTGAATAATCAATTTGAAGACAACAAAATGCAATATAACAACCATTCTTCAATGCCTATTATTTTGTCTAGCAAAATTATGCATCATTTCTAATATCTTTTTATATCTATTTTTATTGTCTTGAAAAAAGAAAAAAGTACAAAAACTTAATGATGATTTCATAACATGGTATTTTTCACGTAATAATTAAAAATGGTATTTTTTTAGGGTGATGTTAGTAAGCATTTAGATTGGCCCTGAAAAATGGATTAGTGGGTACTATATCAGGGCAAGGGCTCATGTGAGGCATCTCCAGAGCTTCAAAAGAAAGGCCTCCTTAAATTTGGTACCTTTAAAGACTTGTCTCACCTTATTCCAGGACTTGCTATATGTTTATTACAGATTGAGATGAACAGCACAAAATTTGTGCAATTCAATATGTTTACAAAAATTACATAAATAATTTCAAGTTCCAGTCAAACAATATGAATGTGTTCTAGAGATCTTCTGTGTAACAGTATATCTAGAGAACACAATAATGAGTAGCACATTTAAAAGTGTATTAGGAGATCAATGCTAGATGCTCATACAATAAGACAAAATGAAGTTAAATTAAATTTTAAAAAAGTGGTACTGTACTGCAAAACTTTCTAGATTCATGATGCTTGCAATAAAAATGAAAGGCAGAGGCATGTGAATGAATAGCTGCACTGGTTTTGAATGCAAACAGATAATCTATTATTACCAGTTAGTTCTGACAGACCATGAATGACCTGGGTGATTTCTAGCAATTAGTGATTTTGAAGTTGTGGCTATCTTGTCAGCCTGGGTTTCTGAGTGACCAAATGCTCATTCTGTTGACCTACTACAGTTTGTGAATGAAACAGTAATGTGCCTTATTACTTGAAAGCACTGACTATTTCAGCTTTTTTCTGTTAACACTGTACGTTGTAGCCTATCCTTACAAAAGGGTTATTGTTAAGTGCAAATGTCAAATTCAAACATTGGAGAATAGAAAATAGTGTAAATGTTAAGAAGACTACTGGAAAAGTGGATATTTTAAACTTCTCTGTTGTAGGGACAAATCTTCCAGATCCATTCACCATACTCAAATAATCAAGGTTTCACCATAAGCAAACAAGTGATTAACATCAGTTTAAAGGATGAGATACTGGGGTTTGGGTAATTTCTAGAAGAAATATTCACTATGCCGAGCAATATGTCAGTAGGAGTTTTGTGAATTGACAAATAAATTTTTGTAGGAAGAGGTTTAGTAAACCTGAGAGAACACTGTGGACCAAGAAACCCTGAGGAGCTATGAAATCCTCACTCCATCAGTGTCATTCACCTTTCTCATGGGTATGAAACTAAGTCATGCTTATCCATGTGCCAGGACAAAGGCAAACACATATTGTATTCTATCCCATATGTACGCTATCCTATTTGGTTTAGATTTGTGCATGTTGTCCCAATCAAAGCCTAATTCTACATGACCCTACAAAATCCTCAATATTCTCTTATTTCTCAATGACTATTTAAGTTAATGTTAAAAATGGGGCAATTGAGAATTAAATAACCATTAGCTATGCTGAGAAGCATGGGCTAACCAGCAATCATGGCTATTTTTCTACAAATCATAGAACTTTAAATATAATACTGTCATCAAACTACAATTTTGAAAATATCTGTTTTCATATAAAACTGTTCATCTCATATTTATTTTCACAGTGTTAGCTGAGAAGTATTTCTAAGATTTCATTATTGTTTATCGTGTTACTTATCTACTACTTCTGTCGCTTAGCTGCTTTTAAAATTAAGCTTTATAGATTTGTTTATTCCATCTAATTTCTTGAAAATAATTTTATTAAAAATTTCTTAAAGAAACATTGGCTTGAGCAGGGGAGACAGCTCAATAGAATAAGCACTTGCCTGGCAAGTACAGGGTCCTGAGTTCAATCCTCTGTTCCGAAAAAAGAAAGAAATGAACATTGGCTTTATTAATCTCTATTCTTTTTTATTTTACAATTTTTATTCATTTTAATGAGAAAAAAGATGACATAGTAATGAAACAGCTTCAAAAATAGGTTAGCAGGACAGTTACAATAATTAATATGTCATATTGTTGTCTTCATAGTACTTTTAAAGAGGACAAGATGTAGACATGGTATCTTATTTTTTTTATTTTTTATTTTCATTTATTTGTATTTTATTGAAATACAAATGTCAATCAGACAGTTTCAAAACACCATAACCATACAGAGTCGATGAAATAATGCATTGCAAACTGTTTTCATAACATTTTGGTATTGTACAAGGTGCATACATGATATTATATTTACAGGTTTTTATATAGCTGAATTATATCAAAGATTCAATAATTATTTACCTAGTGGATGACCAT